>JAHTLZ010000268.1:3485193-3495987 GCA_023846285.1 Phrynocephalus versicolor | reverse complement strand
TCCTCCTCCTCCTCCTCCTCCTCCTCCTCCTCCTCCTCCTCCTCCTCTTCCTCCTGCTCCTGCTACCACTTTTTCTTCTTTGAGGTTGCATACACATTGATTCTAACAGGACAAAGGACCACAGTCTGCAGGATTCAGACTGATATTCATCATAGACACAATAATTCATTTAAATTATCTGTTATATTTTTATCTCCCATTTCCTGCAAAGAGCTCAAGCCTTCATTGTTTCTCTGACCTCCCCACTTTACCATCACAAAGATCCTCTGAATGAGATCAGGATGAGAGAGAGAGAGAGAGGAGCATGACTTGCCCAACAAATCCAGGGAGTTTCATGGCCATGTGTAGATTTGAAACAAGGCCCTTAGCACCCTAACCACTACACCATGCTGCATCTTAACTCAAAAACAAACAAACACAAACAAGTCACCCAGTGGGATGAAAAGATGTTGCCACCTAGCCATAGCTGCCTTTCTTTTTAAAAAACTTGGAGTGTTATTTCTTTAGTTGGACCTGCCTGGTGAAATGTACGGAGACCAAAGACCAAAAAAAAAAAAAAAAAGGCTCCATACTGTTTTTCAGTGAACCTTGACGCCAGAAAGGCAGAAGTGGCAAATACTCTTTGCTAGGCTTGGCCCCAGTTGGGGCAGAATATTAGAATTCACACTGATCTTTAGAAATCCAAGAAGTATGCAAGGCTTAATGCTAAGCCTCAACATATTGGAATCCTCACTGAAGTTAGAAAGTAACTGCCAACTCCTTATTTTATTCCATTTTTTTTAAAAAAAATACCCTTCTGTGTGAGAGTTAAATTGAAACAACCTGAGGCTGAAGAAGAAGAGCCCAAACTGCACATTACGGCTTTAAGACAGGCAGGCTGAAATCCATTTGAAAAATTGCTCTGCCATAATTCCATCGGTGTGTATTCCGGTTGTCAGTTGGCACGAACCACCAATTCAGTGTCGGCATTTAGTGTCACGGGCCAAGTCACGCTGCTGACGGGCCACAGCGAATGCCCGCAGCAGCTTCTTGGCTTACGGCAGTTCACAACAGGGTGTTAATTCCGGAAGGTGTAACTAACAAGATTCTAAACTGAGGTGCAAAGAAAGGATCCCCACAGGAAGCATACGATACAGGAGAGGGAGTCCTGGTCTCTCCCAGGGCCAAGGTGTTGTGGCTGATTAGAAGACAGAATCCCGCGGAATGCTGAAAGCTGTGCCATTGTGACACACCGGGAGCTTTGGGTGCATTTTGTCCTTTGCATCTTAGGTTTCCTAGGTTTTGTGATACCTCTTTGTATGTGCCATCTTCATAACTTGGAGTGTCTGGACTTTAGACAGTCCAGTCAGTTCAGGTATTGCAAACTCAATTCTGTGGCTTCGTTTATTAAGTCAGGCCATCAGATATTTCATCATCCTCTTTACTTATCGTAATATATCTGAAATTTAGTAATTTGAGTTCAGCACTTTTTATTTCTTAAATTTTGGAAAAGATAGCTGTGTTATTCGGTGGTAGCATCTCTGGCAAAACCTAAACACGATAGCACCTTAAAGACCCATGTGAACTTTTGGGGGCAAATGCGCTTCTTCAGATGTAAAGTCATTTGCTTATATACAGCTCCTAGTGCTTAAACCGCTCTTTGGGTGGCTTGCAATTTTTAATTTTGCAGGCCACATATTGCTTCCACTCCATGAGTGTGTACTCGGTTTAACATAAGAACATATGAACATAAGAAGAGCCGTGCTGGATCAGGCCAAAGGCCCGTCTCGTCCAGCTTCCCATACCTCACAGTGGCCCCACCAAATGTGTCTGGGAGTGCACGAGACTAGATCTTTGTCTCCTGGTACCACTCCCCCTGCATCTGGCCCTTGAAGTACCCCGGTTTTAAGCCTGGAGATTACACATCTCCTTCATTGGTTTGTAACCTTTGATGGACTTTTCCTCCAGGAATCTGTCCAATCCCCTTTTGAAGGCATCCAGGCCGGATGCCATCACCACATCTTGTGGCAGGGAGTTCCACAGACTAACAATGCGCTGGGTGAAAAAATATTTCCTTTTGTCTGTTCTTACTCTCCCAGCCCTCAATTTGAGAGTATGTCCCCTAGTTCTGCTATTTTGTGAGAGGGAGAAGAGCTTCCCTCTATCCAATTGACTCGTGCCCTGCATTATTTTGTACGTCTCAATCATATACCCCTCAGGTGCTTTTTTTCCAGACTAAAGAGCCCCAAATGTTTTACCTTTAGTTCGGAAGGAAACATCTGGAGTGCCAAAGGTTCGCCACCACTGGCCTCTAAGATCCCACAGTTTTTTTAGAATGCATGCTGTAGCATTGTTAAAACACAATCATGGCATGATTTAAATGTTGCCTACAACTTAAGGGTTACCTCCTTTCTGTTTGTACCTTTTCCATAGCTCTAAAGATTTTTGATGACAATCATACTCTCAGCTTTTCCCAAGTTCCAAGAATGGATTTCTTTTTAAGCATTTGATCCTACAGCTTTTCTTCATAGCTGCAAGTTTAATTTTTGTATGACTGAAATAACATCCCTGTTAGACATGGGCACGACTCGGTGAAATTTCCGTTTCCGTTTCCGTTTGTCGTTTCCGTTACATAATGAAACGACAAACGAAAATTGAGCTGGAAATTGAACGAAACGAAACGACCCATGAAAATTGTGGTCGTTAGTTTCGTTTCCGTTACTGGCGGCGTGCAATGAAATGAGCTGTTTTTTAAATGTTAAAAAACGCCCTGGACATCCATAAAAATGCAGTGATAATTATTTATACTGTCTGATAATACCTACCAGGGGTGTGGGGGTCCTTAAAACGTGCATTTATGTCTTTTCTCAGATCGCTGTATTTTTTTTTCCTTTAAGGGGAGTTGGGGACATTGACCCAAAATGGCTCCCAGATGCCTAATATTGATTTCTTGGGTATTAAAACGCCCTGGACATCCATTAAAATGCAGCGATAATGCGAGAATTATTTGAAATTATTACCTACCAGGGAGTAGGGGACCTTAAAACGTTTGTTTTTGTCTTCTCCCATCGCGATGTATTTTTCTTTTCTCTTTAAGGATGACAAAATGGATGTCGCCACTCCAGCCACAACATGGAGGCAAGCCATGTGATGGGATCATGTAAATTATTGGAAAACTTCAACCAATAGCATGCCCAGGTTGCAGACTGGGCAGGTCTGGCAGCCACAGAGGGCATAAAAAGCTCTGGCAGCCCCCGGAAATGCTTTAAAATCACGCAAAAAGCGGCTAGAAACGAAAAACGAAAAACAAAACGACAAATTTTTGAAAAATTTCGCGACAAACGGAAACGACCCGAAACGGACCCGTCCCGAAAAACGACAACTCGAAAAAAAAAATTCTGGTGGTGCCCATCTCTAATCCCTGTAACTCCTAGGCTGTATATTTTCAGTGATTTTAAATTAATGTATATGCATAAGGAACATAGAAGCAACATACCTTAACACAGCTTGTAGAATTAAGCAAGTTGGTGTTATCTGAATGATCTTTCTCTGCATAGGAAAAAACTGAAATGAATGAGATGTGGATGTCTACAGAAGAACATACGAGTGGAACAGTGGTTTATTCTCTGATGAGGAATGAAGTATTTAAACAGTGAAAATACTTCAGTCTTGATACCCAGATATAACTGAAAAACTTTATCTGATCTCACACTGAAATTACCCCTTTTAGGGGATACTGTATATACTCAAGTATAAGTCGACCCGAGAATAAGTCGAGGCCCCTAATTTAACCCCCCAAAACTGGGGAAACTTACTAACTCGAGTATAAGTCTAGGGTGGGAAATGCAGCAGGGCCTGGCAGCTCCTCCTTTGTGAGCTGGGGCAGCGGTGTGTGATGTTTAAAATGACTTTTAGCCACTGAGGCAAGCGCTTGGGTGGGTGGCTAAAAGTCATTTTAAACATCGCTTGCTGCTCCCCCATGATGCAGAGGGGGGTCAGGAGAAGCGGTGCACAATGTTTCAAATGACTTGTAGCCACCGACCCAAGCACTTGCCTCACTGCTAAAAGTATTGACCCGAGTATAAGTCGAGGGGCCCTTTTTTCAGCCCAAAATTAGGGCTGAAAAACTAGCCTTATATTCTACTATATACAGTAAATGTCTGCCAAGATGAACCCCATAGACTCAAACTAGCAGAGAGTGGTATATAATGTTCTGAGGTCATTGTTTGAGTGTCATATATTTGACCTTGACCTAACTGTACTGACTATCATGAGATGAACTATAGTCAACTAGAGTGGACCTGTGGTTCAAAAGCCTGCGCTGCACATCTGTTTATGATAATTTTGGACAGCTCCTGGACTTGCACAAGGAGGTTTTACTGACCACATGCGTTTGAGCTTGGAAATTGTGGAGCTGTTGGTTCAACACAGAATGGCAAGAATGAACAGAATTGCACTTACTGAATCATTGGGACTTATGT
Source organism: Phrynocephalus versicolor (assembly GCA_023846285.1). Taxonomy (NCBI): domain Eukaryota; kingdom Metazoa; phylum Chordata; class Lepidosauria; order Squamata; family Agamidae; genus Phrynocephalus; species Phrynocephalus versicolor. The sequence goes on along the minus strand of JAHTLZ010000268.1, from coordinate 3,491,527 downwards.
AAATCCAGTTGATTCAATGGATCCTCTGTAGTTCAGACTTCATAGCATGACAGAACCATAGAGATGGAAGAGACCTCAAGGGCCATCCGGTCCATCCCCCATGCCTTGCAGGAACTCCCATCACAGTACAGTGGAACCTTGACTTAAGGTTGCTTTGACAATCGAATAATTCGACTAACAACTGGATTTAGTCCTATATGTTTATATATACAGTAAATAAAACAGCAGTTTAAAAACATTTTTTTCAGGGTTGAACTAGAAGTTTGTTTCTATTTCTCTTTGCAGATCTGTAAAGCAGGCGCATTCTGTTGTGGCCTGAGCTTGTGCAACCAGCACACCATTGTCATCTATGTTCTTTGTGCCATGCTGTGGGTTTCTTCTCGCTTGCTCAGAAAGAGGGTGAGTATGTATTGTTGGGTTCAGGTTATATTATTGCATCAGCCGTAACCTGTAACGTAGTAGAATTAACATTGTGCAGCCGGAAGCGTTTTGATAAAAAACAACCAGCAATACACCACTAATTTAATTAGTATAGAGTTAAAAATGTAATTGTCCTGTATTGTATGTTTCTGCCAGCCAGCAATTGGAATTCAAGTAAACACTTGTTACTTTGGTTTACAAATATTAATTAACTTTTAAGCGCTCTCTGGGTTGTTTAAAATCATTATGAAGGCTACACATTGTCTCTCCCCCCCCCCCCCGTGAGTTGGGTACTCATTTAACCAAATTCGGAAGGATGGAAGGCTGACTGAACCTTCAGGCAGCCACCTGGGACTGAACCCCAGGTCGTGAATACAGTTATAGCTACAGGACAGCAGTACCCTGGGTGGCTTCAGTCAAAGAGCAGACTTATAAACATGGAGTGGATTCGCAGCACCCCCGAACTTGGAATTGTTGGCTACTTAGTTTATAAAACCCTCCATGGTTTGGGACCGGACTACCTGTCAGAGCGTATCGTCCAGCGATCCATCTCAGTCCGTCCAGTTCGGCAGGTGCGAGCGCACTCGCTTCGGGTTGCCACCCCTCGAGAGGCCTGGAAGACGGTCACCCAAAACCGGGCCTTCTCTGTGGCAGCCCCATCCATATGGAACGCCATCCCCAGCGAAGTGCGCTCTGCAGAGTCCCTGCAGGCCTTTCGAAAAGCTTTAAAGACCTTCTTATTTCGAGAGGCCTTTGGCGAAACTTAATTTTTTTTCCCCCTCCTTCTCCGCCATCGTTGTTATTATTATGCCCATTGGTGTCTCCAATTTCATTTGTTAGGACTCACGCCTTGATGTGCTGGGACGCATTTGGAGGCCTTAGGATTCTACGATTTTAGGATCTCGGGGATATTATACTGTTTGTTTTAACTTGCTATTTTGTTATTTGTTCTTGATGTATTATGATCTGTTGTTAGCCGCTTAGAGTCCTCGTTGGAGATAAGCGGGATATAAATATAAAAATAAATAAAATAAAATAAATAAAGATGAATTTTGGGAGGGAGGCGGGTGCAGGGTCCAGAATTGTTCTGTCAGCATGGCTGGTATTCCAAACAAGGCCAATTTTCCAGGCTGAGCCGGGGGGCGGGCGGGCTGTGATATATATATACTTCCTAATTGGCCCAGTTGGTCATGCAGTATGTAAGCTCGGTGGATGTAACCTAGTAAGAGATGTAAGCAGAAAGATCCACCCAGCCCAGGTGCAGAGAGACCTTTAGGGTTACCAATGCTCTCAGTTGCTTCCACATCCTTTCATGCGGATGCTTCCTGGTGCCCTCTCCCCAGAGCTATCAAGACAGGGATAGAGGAAGAGATAGGTGGTTGATGAAGAGCAGGTTGAAAACCAGCTCTTGAAATTATTATTCCAGGTTTTAATTTAATTACGAGGGAGGAGGGACAGAAAACCAGCCGACGCTTAATCATGGCAAACGGGTTTATCTCCGCCTCGCAGCGCTTCCACCCATCCGGGGCCTGTCATGGCATAATTTCAAGGGCAAAAAGGATGCCATAAACGTGTGATCCTCAGGAACCTTTAATATTATTCGCTCCACTTGAAAGATTTCACCCTGCCATGCAAAAAGAGATCAGAGTGATGTTGTCTCCTCCGAGTAATCCTTGGAAATCGTGCCGTTTTGAACATCGCATTTCGCAGGGACTTAAAAGTGCAAATTGAGAGATCAGCTTTGGGTGTCGGTGTGGATGCACATATTTCCTCTCCTCCCCCCCCCCCCTTCCACCACCCTGCTGTCTAGTCTCGTGGCGCAGTGGTTAAATGCCTGCACTGCAGGTAAAACTGTGCTCACGACCTGGGGTTCAATCTCAGGTAGCAGGCTCAAGGTTCACTCAGCCTTCCATCCTTCCGAGGTCGGTAAAAGGAGTACCCAGCTTGCTGGGGGGGCGGCGGCAATGTGTAGCCTGCACACTGTAATTAAATTTGTAAACTGCCCAGAGACTACTTAAAGTGGTATGGGGCGGTATATAAGCAGAACACTTTCCTTTTGCTTTTAGTCTGGAATCACTAGCACGAGTCAATGGAAATAATTGCCGTTGTGTGATGATGTGATATGTTTCCGTCCTAGGAGCTGACCCTGAGCTACGTGCTTAAGCTGTGTCTCTGCTTCCTGGCCGGTTGCTCTCCTTATCTCTACTTGCCTGCCTCTTCCTACCTCCACAAAGCCCGCTGGACCTGGGGGGACCAGACGGACCTCAAAGGATTTATCACCCATCTTCTCCGGCAAGAATACGGCACCTTCGATCTGGTAAATCGCCATGCTTTGCTTTGTGATACGAGGCCTCTCTTACATATCCCATGAACCAGTCTGGTGTGTGTGTGTGTTGCATCGTTACAATCATGACCGACCCTTCGTGACTAGAGATGGGCATGACTCAAAAAAATTGTTTTTCGTTTTTCGTTTGGTCGTTTAGGGGTCTGTTTCGGTTCGTTTCCGTTTTCGTGAGGTTTTTTTTTGCAAAAAAATTCGTTTTCGTTTCGTTATATAATGACCCGAAAAAACGAAAACAAAAAAATGCTGTTTTGTTACCATGTAGCACAATTCAATGTATCTGCTGTAACGAAAACGAAGCGGTCGACAAAATTTTTCGGGTCGTTTCGTTTCATTTTGGAGTCAAAATTCATTTTTCGTTTCGTTATGTAACGAAACGAAAAAACGAAAACAAAAAATCGCTTGTTTCGTGCCCATCTCTATTCGTGACCCCACGTCTATGGCGTTTTCTTGGCACGAATACTGGAGTGGCTCGCCAGTTCCTCTTCCAGGCACCTACAGCACCTGGTATTCGCTGGTGGTCTCCCATCCAAGTTACTAGCCAGGCCTGACCCTGCTTAGCTTCCGAAATCAGGCGAGATCGGATGCGCTTAGGGCATCTAGGCAGCTCGAACCAGTCTGGTAGGGGATCTTTTGAGACACGGGGGTCAGCCTGCGGGAGGTTTAAAATGATTCCCTTTCTGTATTTTTCGGCAGTGTTTAGAAGTCCTTGTGTTGGTTCCTGAGGATAGCGGAAAATGTTTGGTAGTGGATTTTAATCCCCTCCAGCTCCTTTGTGGAGGAGCTGTTTGATTCAGAAGGGGAGGAGGGGACTGCGTGCGATGTGTGGACAACACTGACAAAGCCAGACCTGCAGCGAGTTATTTCCCCCCAGCTCCAGTTCCCATCATCCTCCCAGCATCGTGGCCACTGTGATTTTTTAGGGGATGGAAGCAAAGCAAAAAACAACAACAAAGTATTCTGCCTATATACCCCATACCACTTCAAGTAGTCTCTGGGCGGTTTACAATTTTAATTCCAGTGTGCAGGCTACACATTGTGTCTCCCCCACCCCCCAAGCAAGCTGGGTACTCATTTTACCGACCTCGGAAGGATGGAAGGCTGAGTGAACCTTGAGCCTGCTCCCTGGGATTGAACCCCAGGTCGTGACCACAGTTTTACCTGTAGTGCAGGCCTTTAACCACTGCGCCACAAGGAAGGGGCAGCTGGGACCGATGTCTCTTTTCACACCCAGGGTCACCCTGTCTGCCGGCATGTGAAATATTAAGGTGAATAGAGGAGGGCCTTTGCCTTCAGCAAGATGGGCTTTGTTGTTGTTAGGTGCGGTGAAGTTGCTTCCGACTTCTCGTGGCCCCTGTAAAAGATTAACCGCTGCGGTCTCTGACCCCCAGCAGCCAGGCATCACTGTTGCGCATGGAAAGCCATGGCATCCTTTATTGAGTCAATCCATCTTGTATTTGGGCTTTTTATTTCTGGGTCCATGGTCTCTAGCATGAAAGACACCCTCTGGAGGATGGGGAGAAAGAAGTCTGCTTATAGACCTCCCATGGTGCTTAAAGCAATTTACAATGTACGGTGGACCCTTGTATAACAAGCAGTTTGTATCACATAAAATTTGTACAACATAAAAAATTCTGGAGACAGGGGAAATTTGCTTAACAGAATTGCCTATGGGGTGAATGCATGCAACATAAAAATGGGATTATTCCGTTTTCAATGCATTCCCATGGGAAATTGGTATACAGGAAAATTTGCTTAACATAATTTCATTTGGAACGTATTAATTCCTTTATACAAGGTACCACTGTAATTATGCAGGCAATACATTGCCCAGCCCCCCACACCACTGATTTGGAAGCTCAAGTGTCCGGACTTTGGAAGGATGGAAGGCGGAGTCGACCTGGAGCCAGTTACCTGAGCCCGAACGCAGGTCCCGAACGGAGTCTCAGCTGCATGGCTGCAGTTGAACCGCTGCGCCACGAGGCGGCTTGCACTTTTGCCTCTGCGTTCCCTGGGCAGGATTTGGCCAAATGAAAAGCAGCTTTTAAACAGGCCACGGTGGAAGATCCATCAAAAGCTTGCTTGTTCTCTCAAGGTGGAAAGGAGCAAAAAGAGAGAGAGAGAGAGAGCCACGCACTCAGTGGCACAGAACGTTTCTTGAGAACGGGAGCTGTCCTGTGTTGGAAATGGAGCATCCTAAACAAAGCCACGGCTTGCCTGAGCACCAGTAGTGGACGCTGCATCGTTTTACAGTAGTCCCCCGCCCTTTTGTGGTTCATATACTGCGGCCCTGCTATATCGCGGGACCACAGTACAGTGGTACCTTGTATAAAGGAATTAATTCGTTCCAAATGAGATTATGTTAAGCAAATTTTCCTTTATACAAATTCCCATAGGAATGCATTGAAAATGGAGTGATCCCATTTTTATGTTGTACGGATTTTCCCCATAGGCGATTATGTTAAGCAGATTTCCCCTATCTCCGGAATTTTTTATGTTGTACAAATTTTATGTTATACAAGCTGTTTGTTATACAAGGGTCCACTGTATATGAAAAAAGGCCCCCTGGGGTAAGGGGCAAAGGCCTGTTTCAGGCCTCCCGTACTTACCCCAGGACCGGTGCTGCCCCGAACAGGTCTGTGAGGCCTTTCCCAAGCCATCTGGAGGCCCCAAAGGACCTCCCTGCGAACCGGAAGTGACTTCCAGGTCACCAAAAATCATTTCTGAGGCCCCTGGGGGCCTTTCTAGGCCAGGAGTCCTGGGAAGGCCCTCGCAGGCCTGTTCGGGGCAGCGCCAGGCTGGGGTTAAGTACAAGAGCCCCCAGTTAGCCCCCCCCAGGCCTGGCCTGACCTGCACCTGCATATTGCGGATTTTCAATTAGCGCGGGTCACGTTGGTTCCCTAACCCCCGTGATAGGCGGTGGGGGGGGGGTATCGCTGTATTAGACCACCTGTTTGCAGCTGTTCCCTAAGTATTACAGGCAGTCCTGCGAAGGTTGCTTTCAGATGTCGCAGGGGGCAAAAGGAACTGACGTTTCCCCCTTCCTTAATAGTCAGATAACACCAAAAGCCCTTCTCAGATAATTTGGGATTGCTCTTTCGTGTGGACGTGGATGGAGATTTGGTGGTGGGGGGGGGATGGACATTGGCAAGGAGGTGGCAGGAGCTAAATGTCTGGACCGAAAGCTCCGTTGTAGCTGCTGAATCTCATTCCCTACAAGTGATGCTTAGGCTTCTTCTTTTCTGTGCAGGCAAAATCGGAAAATGGATCCAGTATGGCAGATATATTGCTGTAAGTTGAATCTCTCTCTCTCTCTCTCTCTCTCTCTCTCTCTCTCTCTCTCTCTATCTATCTATCTATCTATCTATCTATCTCTCTCTCTATCTCTCTCTCTCTATCTATCTATCTATCTATCTATCTATCTATCTATCTATCTATCTATATTATTTATTTATTACATTTATATACCGCCCCATCTTCTGAAGTGGAACTCAGGGCGATGTACACTTAAAAACAAACAACAGCAAAACAAACATGGCATCAGAGGCAAACTACCCATAAGAATGGGGGGGG
>JAHTLZ010000268.1:3446976-3477422 GCA_023846285.1 Phrynocephalus versicolor | reverse complement strand
CACACACACACACACACACACACACACACACACACACACACACACACTTAAGACATACAGTGGCCCCTTGTATAACAAACGGTTCATATAGTATTTATTGTATTTATTGCATTTACATGTTTTATTGTTCTAATTTTATTGTATCTTGATGTTTTAATTCTTCATTCTGATTGTGAGCCGCCCAGAGACCTTTGGGTAGTGGGCGGCATACAAGCTATATAAATAAATAAAATAAATAAATAAATATAGCATAAAATCTGTATAACAAAAAATTCTGGAGATGGGGAAATTTGCAGAACAGAATCGCCTATGGGGCGAATCTGTACAACATAAAAATAGTCGTGATTCGAGATTACTCTGTTTTCAATGTATTCCTATGGGAAATTTGTATAAAGGAAAACTTGCTTAACAGAATTTCATTTGGAATTAATTAGTTCCTTTCTACAAGGTGCCGCTGTGCTCAATTTGAGAAACATGGAATTAAGGGGTACCATTAGAAGGCAACATTAAAACTAACAGTTGATAACATAGTGTCAATGCAAGTAGATCCCTAAGACCTTGGTTGAAAAGGTTTGAATTGAGCCCAGGAAGCCATTGGCAAACAGTTGTGAACTCCCTCTAACACTCTGCTTTATCCTCATAATGCCCCTGTGAGCTCTGATATAAGGAATAGGATCCTTGTGGCAGTGTGATTAAACTGCTGTACTGCAGTCAAGTCTCTGCTCAAGACCTGGGTTCGATCCTGAGAGGCTTAGGTAACCAGTTCAAGGTTGACTCAGCTTTCTTGAGCTCAGTAGCTTGAGTAACCAGCTTGCTTCTGCTGACGGTGGGAGCAAACCTGTATAATTAGACTAAACCACCCAGAGAGTGCTTTAAGCCCTATGTTGTGGTATATATTAGAGATCTCGAAGTTGAGTCATGGCTACTGGACTTCTTTTTTGAGAGATGGAAACGTTTCGCTGCTCATCCAAACAGCTTCCTCAGTCTGAATACAGCTAGTGCGAGTCCTCCATCTTATAGTCAGCTTTGACCTCTTGTCACCCTGGTCTATCTGCTGCTTATCAGGCTGTGCTTTCCAAAGTACCCAGACAAATCAAAAAAGCCTTCACCACCAAGGCCATAGCTAATGACCCATTCTTGATAGGTTTCAGCACCTTAGGCCATTGTTCACCTTAAGGCTATTGTCTCCCTAATGAGCCTATTCAGGCCATTGTTCTTCTTATGAGCCTAATTCAGACCAGGGTGACAAGAGGTCAAAGCTGACTATAAGATGGAGGACTCGCACTAGCTGTATTCAGACTGAGGAAGCTGTTTGGATGAGTAGCGAAACGTTTCTATCTCTCAAAAAAGAAGTCCAGTAGCCATGACTCAACATCCAGATAAACTCACCTGGATGACTGAGAATCTTCACAGACATATTAGAGATGGGCACGAAACAGAAAGATAGTGTTTCGTTTCATTTCATTTCAGTCTTCAGTTCGTTTCGTTTCGGATTTTTAAAAAGGATTTTTTGTCACAAAATGTAATGAAACAATTCATAATGCTATAAATAATGGGGAGCTTTCCTTTTTTAATTTAACAGGGATCCCACTGCCCTAAATCAAAGACCCTCGTTAAACCTTCCAAACAATTTGCTTTCAAACAAAGAACTCTCCGTAAACAAGCAGGGAACCCAATGGCTAGCTGCTGCACAGGAAGATTAGAGAGATAAGCTCAGCAGCTGATCGGTGGGAGGGAGGGGAGAAAGGAAGGAAAACAAATCGGTCAGTTTAAAAATAAACCTCCTGTTGTCAAAACGGCTGGATCAAGAGGCCTCTTGCCACTAGGACGAATCGTTTCATTACCAAAACAAAAAAAATGGTGTTTCCGTTTCATTACTTGATGACACACCGTTTGCTGTTTCGTTTCGTTTCGTAACGTTTCGTAATCTTATGAAACAACGAAACAGGGTGTCGTTTTTTGTAAGGTGCCCATCCCTAATATATATGCAACACATTTGCTTTTGCTCCCCCCCCCCGCCCTTGGGGCCGGGGTCTGGCCATAATCTTGTAACACACAGGGATGGGCAATATTGCTCAGAAATTGGCCGCTTAGAGAAATGAAATGATGGTTGTCTTGTTGGGTCTGCCCAAACCGGAGGATCAAAATGGCCCCTTGGCCTCGCCCCTTCTAGAAGCATATGAAAGGTAAATGCATTTGTATATGTATTTGGGTACCACCAGGCTCTGTGACCAAAGCCGCAACGACGTTGTCGGTCGTTTTGCAAAGAACCTTCTGTTCTCCATGCCTCCCGACGCCATCGTTCTGCTCCGCGGGGACCTGCCAGGCAATACACTCCGTTACCTTCATTACTGCGAAGGACTGAGACCTGGCATCACCTTAGTGGATCAAGAGGTAGGGCAACAGTAAACCTGTAGGGCAGGGGTGCCCAAACTTTTTGTAAGGAGGGCCAGATTTAGTGGCTGAGAATGTGTCAGGGGCCGGTTGCTCCCCGACCCTGCCACCCCACTGCAAGCCCCACCCACTGACCCATATGCCCCACCCACTGACCCCTTGCAACCTCACCTGCAGGAAGGAAGGTGGGGACCAAGGGAGGGAGGGAGGAAGGTGGAAACCAAGAGAGGAAGGAAGGAGGGTGAGGAACAAGGAAGGGAGGGAGGGAGAGACCCAGGGAGGGAGGGAGGGAGGGAGGAAGGAAGGTGGGGACCAAAGGAAGCACAGGGAGCTGTGGCCACTGCAGGGGAATGTGTGGGTGAAGGAGGGGGAGGGAGGGGTGGGCCACTCAGAATGGCCTGACGGGCCGGATTTGGCCCCCGGGCGGGACTTTGGGCAGGCCTGCTGTAGGGCATAGGGGAAGGGGGTTGTTTTGGGGGCTGGGGGGGTTGGATGATTTTTTTAGCTCCCCCCAGGGACTGGATGCTACAATCACAGAGTAATTGAGTTGGAAGGTGCTTAGAAGGCCAACTCAGGGCAGGAATCCAAATCAAAGCCGACCTGAGGCATGGTTGTCGATTTTTTGTTTCTTTAATGCCTCCAGTGCTGGAGCACTCACTGCTCCACTGGAACATATATAAACATTTCAACCTAACATCAAGCAAGAACTGGTGGGAACATCAGCCAGAAAGGGTTACTGAAAATGAAGTCATCAAGGTGCTCTGGGATTTCAGAATCCCATGCAACAGACACCTTATCCACAATACTCCAGACATCACAATAGCTTACAAGCAAGAAAACAAAATTCAGATTGTCCGTGTGGCAATACCAGGAGACACAAGAGTCAACAGCAAAGAGTTAGAAAAGATAACCAAATATCAGGACTTAGAAATCGAAAAGCTATGGAATAAGAAAGTAAGAACAGCACCAATAATAATAGGTGCCTTGGGTGCAATCCCCAAAAGACCTGGATCAACATCTAAAAACCTTGGCATTGACAAGCTTAATATTGGTCAACTACAAATGGCGGCATTATTAGGAACAGCGGATATTCTACGAAGATATATCCATTCATCCTAGGCTCTTGGAAAGAGCTCGATCATTGGAGAAGGCCAACTCCAGCTTAACACCTGGCAGCTGTGTTCACCTCCTTGTCGTCGTCATCATCATCATCATCATCATAGCAGTTTTCTTTCTTTCACATAGTCCTGCATAGTAATAATGTTATTATTCATTTCCTTAAAAACAAATTCTAGTCACTTAGTATGCCTTTAGTTGGCTTTTTGAAAAAATAACTTGCAAGTCTCCTTGTTTCCCTTCCCTGGGAGAAAGGTAGCACAACAGTAAAATAAAATAAATCTGAGCAAGCCATTTTCTGTCCATGCCAGGTGCCTGCCTGTGCGATGGTCGTTTCATTTATGTATTTCTCTGTACAGGGACATTTGTATGCATGAGACTTTTCAGAGTAGAAGAGAACAGGTCCCTGCCCCAAGAAGGTCACAGTTTCTAAGCAGATGACAGAAGTTGCTAGTCATCAGTATGGAGATTACCGAAGCAGGGGAGAGAGAGAGAGAGAGAGAGAGAGAGAGAGAGGCTGATATTTCATGTCCATCTCATCGCTGTTCGCGGTCCCACTTGGGACTGGTACAAAGTAATCTAAACGCACATCCATTGCGGGACAAGGGCAGTTCGTCCCGACCACGCCCCCTGAACTGAAATTAAAGCGTGATGAGCCATACCCCTCCCTGGGCTGGGGAATCTGCTTGTCTCGGTTCTCGTTCCGAGACGAGTGCCAGTGAGGTAAGGCTTGTCACGCAACGTGCCATTCTCCATCTAGTGGCAGGAGTGCAAAGTGCCATTCGCCAGTACATTCCCTATGGAGTCAGCAATGCAGTGCAGAGAGATTAAAAGACAAATGCCTCAAGCTTAGCTCCGTAACTCATTGGAGGCAAGGCTTCGGAGAATCGAAACATCGAAAAACGGAAGGTCGGGCCAGGAAAAAAAACGGAGAACAAAGGCATGGAATTTCACATCTCATCACGGAACGAGGACGTGCGGTAACAGTCATGCTGGTATCATCCATCACGCCCGTGCGTACATGGGAACAGGGACAGAACCGGAAGAAGACCATGTGACCGTGACTGACATCAACGCACAACGAACTTCCTCACAGGACGAGAATGGACGTGAAGTAACCGTCAGAGAGAGAATGGAAAAGGCAGGGAAATACATTGTATTTTAGCTTATTCCTAGTCACCATATATGGGTATGAAAGCTGGACAGCAGACAGGAAAAAATATTGATTCATTTGAAATATGGGACTGGAGGAAAGCTTTGCGGACTGCCAGAAAGACAAACAAGTGGGTCGTAGAACAGATCAAGCCTGAACTATCTCTGGAGGCAAAAAAAGACCCAATGGAGGCTGGCCATTGATAAGGTGAGATTCTCCGAAAACGGCAATCATGCTGGGGAAGGCGGAAGGCAGCAGGAAAAGAGGAGGAACCCAGTACAAGATGGGCCGACTCCTTCAAGGAAGCCACAGGCTTGTGTTCACAATTGCTGAGCAGGAGTGTTGAGGGCAGGGCATTTTGGAGACCGCTCATTCACTGAGTGGCCATGGGTCAAGGGTGACGTTGAGAGCACATGGCAACAGCAACTTGACTTTCAGGGACATCCGTGTTGTTCCAGGAAGGTTTGAGGCCTCGGAGGTTGAAGTTTGGGTGGGACACTTTGGTTTGGCCCCCAATTTCAAGGAACATGTGAAGAATATGTTACAGCCTTAGTTTTGGCCTGGAATCCTTTTTGAAGAAAGCACGGGGGCCACCGCTCTCGAGTGAGTCATTTGCACAACTCTGTTGCACATCTGGTCACCAACACCCTGCCAAACGGGGTCCATAATTTTGTGCATGGTGTTTTTCCCCACAGATTTCGCAGCACTACGTGTGTTTTCCAGTTTCATTTTTTCCCATCTCTCAGAGTGGCTCCTGCCCTGTTATTTTTTTCTTAGCTTGAATAATTGCCTTTTTAATGATGCAAGATGCCTCTTCAGAATCGTGGTTCTTAAATTTTGGAGATTGTCTTTAATGGGTGTATATTGTCCTGCAGAATTCTCAGCCACCTTGGGGTCCTTTCCATTAAAAATACTGTATATACTCGTATATAATCCTAGTTTTTCAGCCCTAATTTTGGGCTGAAAAAAGGGGTCCTCGGCTTATATTCGGGGCAATACTTTTAGCCACTGATACAAGTGCTTGGGTTGGTGGCTAAAAGTCATTTTAAACATTGTGCGCCACTTCTCCTGACCACCCCCATGTTTAAAATGACTTTTTAAAAAGTCATTTTAAAACAATGTTTAAAATGACTTTTAGCCACCAACTCAAGCACTTGTCTCGGTGGCTAAAAGTCATTTTAAAACATCACACACACACCCAGCTCACAAAGGAGGAGTTGCCAGGCCCTGCGGCATTTCCCACCCTAGGCTTATACTTGAGTCAATAAATTTTCCCAGGTTTTTGGGTTTAAATTAGGGCCCCCGGCTTATACTCGGGTCGACTTATACTCGAGTATATACGGTACTTAACATTTGGCATTTGGCGACCTTGATTAGTTTTTTTTTCCCTCTCCTACACCGCCATCTTGCCAGACATCTCTTCTAATTTGCTTTTTGCTTCTGTATTAGTATAGTTATTTTATTTTATATATTTTACCTTTTGTCTCCTCCTCCTCCTCCTCCTCCTCCTCCTCCTCCTTCTTCTTCTTCTTCTTCTTCTTCTTCTTCTTCTTCTTATTATTATTATTATTATTATTTCTTTGTTACATTGTTGTTATCTATTGTTTCCTCGTTGATGTTGTAAACCACCCGGAGTTCCTTCGGAAGATGGGCGGTATACAAAGACATAATTAAATAAATAATAAATAAACACACACAAACACCCCAAAAAATAAATGAATATAAATTTCTGGGCTATAAATGTACATGGGCCATGCTTCTGCCCTGCCCTGAATTCTAAAGGGGTGATGTTGTGGGTTGTTGTTGTTGTTGCTGCTGCTGCTGCTGTTGTTGTTGTTGAGAAATGCTTTAAATAACAAATGTCACAAATGTGCTGTGTTTTCTGTGCCAGATGATGACTTACCCTTGGTATTTACGAAAACTGGCCCGGCATTTGCCCGGCGTTGTTTTCCCTGGGGATCGGTGGCACCCCGCAGGAGCGCTGTTGCCAGATGGAACTGCCACGTTTAATCTCCGTCGTTTCCTCGAAGTAAATAAGCCGTAAGCACACCCTCGTTTGCGCCAACCTTTTCCCTTAGACCCCATTGGCCCTTCAGGGACATTTTGTTCTCCCTGCAAAAGCCGGCTTCTCTCACTCGGTTTCATGTTCAGGGATTCTGTTTTAGTTCACATTCCTGGGTTTTTTTCTCCAGGTGGCTCAAGGCTCTCCTTCCCCACCCTTGGTGGCTTTCATTGTATCCCCACAACATCCCTGTGAGGTAGAGCAGGCTGAGAAAGGACACCATCCAAGGTCATCTGGTGAAAGTCACTTCCCAGTCGGGCCTAAACCTGCCTTCTGAATCCTCACCCCACTCTAACCACTAACCCACACTGTTTTTGTTTTTAAAATTCTGATATGTGATGGCAGTGATTCCCAACCTTAGGTGCTCAGGTGCTCTTGGACTGAGGGGAGGATATGATTGAGACGTACAAAATAATGCCGGGCATGAGTCAAGTGGATAGAGGGACGCTCTTCTCCCTCTCACAAAATACCAGAACTAGGGGACATCTACTCAAACTGAGGGTTGGGAGAGTGAGAACAGACAAAAGAAAGTATTTTTACCCAGCATGCTGTTAATCTGTGGAACTCTGTGCCACAAGATGTGGTGATGGCATCTAGCCTGGGTGCCTTCAAAAGGGGATTGGACAGATTCCTGGAGGAAAAGTCCATCACAGGTTACAAACCATGATGGAGATGTGTCATCTCCAGGCTTAAAACCAGGGTAAAGGGCCAGATGCAGGGGAGTGGGATCAGGAGACAGATATCTAGTCTTGTGCGCTCCCAGATGCATCTGGTGGGGCCACTGTGAGATCCAGGAAGCTGGACTCGATGGGTCGTTGGCCTGACCCAGCACAGCTCTTCTTACGTTCTTATGACCACTACTCCCAGAAATCCTGACCAGCACAGCTCATGGTGGAGGCTTCTGGGAGTTGTGATCCAAGAACATCAGGGCAGACGGTGACTCGTGGTGGGGAACCACTGATCTAGATTAATCCTTGGTTTCCAAAAATGCTTTGAACATTAGAGCTCTAATAAATTCTGAGCTCTTCCATCCCATCATGTGTAAGGCTTTTCTCGCTTGTAGAAGCAGGAGCATAGATTCCTGCCCAGGAAGACCAGTAACCCAGACTTTACCTTGATTGGCTTTGTTCTGCTCATCTGCAGGGTTCTGGGATTTGTAGTCCCCCAAATGTAACATTTCCAAGCCCTGTTTGAGACGGAGGAGGGTTGTACCTCCATAACCCATGAGGCGGAGATTGCAAGCCAGTGTTCCAAAATGTGCTTTGAGTCACTGACGGGTGGATGGGCAAAGGGCTTTTAATTAATTAATTAATCAGTGTGTCTCTAAATTTCTTCTAATTCACCTGTGTTTCAGAATAACTGTTTGGGAAATGTCTTACCTGTCCCTGCTTTTTAATGTCCTCTGCCTTGCAAAGACCAGTTTGGGAAGAAGGGTGAAAGATAAAGTCTACGCGTGTATTTATTTTATTTTATTTTATTTTATTTTTACAACTTATATGCCGCCCACTACCCAAAGGTCTCTGGGCGGCTTACAATCAAAGAATTAAAACAGTTAAAACATCAAATATCAATTAATAATTAAAACAATAATAAAAACCTTACACTAAAATCATTACACTAAAATTGCCATCAGAGGACCCACAGTCTATGTTGTTATCAATTATGTTGTATATTCAGTTCTACCTTACAGGGATGTTGTGAGGAGCAAATGAGAAAGAGGGGAGCCACGTATAGTGCTTTGAGATTGTTGGAGGAAAGGTTGGGGCATAAATATGCCTAATAATGTAATTATTATTAAGCTTCTGATTCCTGTTAATGAATTAAACTTTGCAGCCGAATTGAACATGGGTGCAGATCTATCAGTTTTGCGATAACCCAGAACTAGTATAAATGTACCAGTCCAGTTGTTTATATTGGCCTGTTTGGCCTGTTTATGGGTTGGCTGTTTGTTATGTGCCACAGCAAGGACACTTTTGTCTGCATCGGACTCCATGAAGGCGATCCCACCTGGAAGAAAGACTATGCCCTTTGGCCCTGGGGCTCTTGCGATAAGCTCGTCCCTTTGGAAGTCCCGTTTGATGCCAGGGACTGGATCCTTCGTACCAGGAATCTTTATAACTGGAGCGAGGACTATGGAAGGTGAGGAGGGCCAACTTCCATTGCCAAGTGTTGACCTGTGGGTTAAATTCCGAGAGCTGGGCCACACAGAGCAGAATAGCATTGATTTCCCCCTGAATAATCCACTCCTTTTTGCATTAACTGGACGAGATTCTCTCAGGCCAGGCTCTTCGGTTTAGCCACCCTGAGCGAGGCCTGGAAGCCGCCTTCTTGAGTTAGGGCCTGCTTGGTGGTGGCACCGAAGATATAGAATCAACTCCCCAAGGAGCTCTGCCTGACCCCCTCCCTTGACTCATTTAGGAGGCAGTTAACAGCTCTGCTTTCCAGAGATGTCTTTGAGGTCAACCCCAGTGCTTAAAAACATCCAAAGGAAGGCTGGTGGAGTCTCCTTCCTTGGAGGCTTTTAAGCAGAGGCTAGATGGCCATCTGTTGGAAATATTGTGATGGGGTTCCTGCATGGCAGGGAGTTGAACTGGATGGCCATTGAGGTCTCTTCCAACTCTATGATTCTATGAATATCTCCCCTCTTTTATTTACACGTAGATTCTTGTGGGGTGGTTTTTTTTGGGGGGGGGGTGGAGAATGTTAAGGGACTCTGTGTGTTTGTGTGTGTGTGTGTGTGTATGTGTGTGTGTGTGTGTGTGTGTGTGTTGGGTCTGGTCTCTGGGTGTCTGAATTCCATTGTATGTGTATATTGTGTATATACACACAATGACAATAAATATGATGATAATGAGAGTTTTATTTGTGCCATTGTTTGTTTTAAGCTTTTCGTTTATGCTTTCGTTACTTGAGTGACAATTTAGTGTTCACCGCTTTGTTGTCGTTTGCTTTAACGGCTTATAGAAGATTGATTTGGTACTGAAGGGGCAGTATATTAAACAAACAAACTGACTCAGTGGGTTGGCCCGGTGGCAGTTCCTCCTCCTATTTGTTCGTATCGGCTTTTTATTTTTAAGGTTCGACCCTTCTTCGTGGGAATCCGTGGCTAACGAAGAGATGTGGCAAGCTAGGTGAGATCCAAAGCTGGCATTGCCAAAATGGAAGGTATTGTGTGCCCCCCCCGGCACCTGTGGAAGGCATCCTAAAAGTAGTAGTACCCAGACATTTTCGACTTGGGGCTCCCTCGATTTATTGGCGGCTGCCCATGGCTCCCCTTGCTCCCAGATGTCATTTTCCTGGTTGACACCGTACCTCCAAAAAAATGCTCTTTATTATAATGTTAGAACTACAGAGCTGGAAGTGACTCTAGGGTTAATCGAGTCTGGCTCCTGCTGATCAGGCCCAGCGGGGAATCGAACTCCCGACTGCTGGATAGAGTAAAGTGGCGAGAGGGACGCTCTTCTCCCTCTCTCAAAAATACACCAGAACTAGGGGACATCCACTCAAACTGAGGGTTGGGAGAGTAAAGACAGACAAAGGAATTTATTTTTTTTACCCAGCGTTTTGTTAGCCTGTGGAACTCCCTGCCACAGGAGGTGGTGGTGGCATCTGGCCTGGATGCCTTCAAAAGGGGATTGGACAGATTCCTGGAGGAAAAGTCCATCCCAGGTTACAAACCATGATGGAGATGTGTCATCTCCAGGCTTAAAACCAGGGTACTTCAAGGGCCAGATGCAGGGGAGTGGGATCAGGAGACAGATATCTAGTCTCATGAACCTCCAGGCACATTTGATGGGGCCACTGTGAGATATAGGAAGCTGGACTAGATGGGCCTTTGGCCTGATCCAGCAGGGTTGTTCTTATGCTATACCAAATGCCTTAAACCAGGGAGCTATCCAGCTGTTCTTAGGCTAATAAAGGTTCCAGAATCTCTTAGCTAATAGAGGGCAGGAAGGACATGCCATGTCATTTGGAAGCAAGGGCATTCTGGGAATTTGACTTTTCAAAGATCTGGATTGGCACCATTGCCTAGGTGGTCGTTGCCATCTAAAAAGCCCTTTAACGTACAACTTGCTTTTTTCTTTTCTCTTTTTGCAGGATGAAAACTGCCTTCTTTATTTTCAACCTTGCGGAAACTGCCTCTCTCTCGGAGGAGGTCAAAGCTGATTTTTACGTGTCTGCTTATAGTGTAAGCACTTTTATTCTTTGGGCCGATGGAAAAGCCACCTTGATTTTATAGGCTTGCTGCTTTTTTCACGTCTTCTGTCCTGGTTTTTGATTCTGATCTTGAAAGCGACTTATAGAATTAGAAAGGCAGTTCCCTGCTAAGACCTTGGGGGGGGGGAGTGTGCCTCCTTCAAAGTGTGCCTTTTGGATCTCATTGGATTTAAAAAGGGCTACTAATAATAGTCTCAGAGCGCCCGAAATCTCTTTACAATTCAGTTTTGCAGGCTGCACACTGCCCCTCAAGCTAGTGTGCTGGGTACTCAATATCCTGACCTCAAAAGATGGAAGGCTGTGAATCAATCTTGAGCCAGCCACCGCAGTACTGCAGTGAAGACTCTGTTCAGGTGGCGAACAAGAGTCTTCACTGCAGCATTGCAATTCAACCACTGCGCCGCAAACTCTTCCCACTGAACCATATTAGTGAGGCATTAAGGTGGCTGCTTCATGTTCTTGAGGGGCGTACCACTACTTATGCCTCCTCTGTAAGGTGTGCTATGGTCTTTCCTCCATGCAATGATCAGTTGCATCTCCGTAAATTGTCAATGGGAAACAATACGCAGTTGTTTCTTTGTGCTTTGGAAGGGTGCCCCCGGAGGCAAAGTGGGGAATTGAAAGCCGTGGGCTTCGTAGCCAGATATGTAAACTACTGAGCTATGCCAAATTGCTTTGTAAATAGCACTTGGACCTACCTGCAGTGTTTATTATTGCTTGTGTAACCTCGAGTTATGCAGGTGTAGTTACTCAACTGGATTGCAGCCACTGTCTGAGAATTCACCATCTCCGCACATGGAATATCTGATACAATCCTCTTCTACAGTGTGGGGCTATTTTTATAATTTCCTTCTATACTCCCCCCCCCAGCTGATTTTGTTTCTGAAAAGCAGACCAAAGCGTTGCCTTGCTAATGCGTTTGTTCCATGGATACAGCCGTCTTTTGTGGAATTTTAGAACAGTCTGCTGTTTCCCTGGATGTTTTCTGTGTCAAACATGATTTCCTTTTTCTGTTTGGAGAGGAATTATTTTTTTTCCAAATGGCAGAAAGATTATATATTTTATTTAAAAAAAGTTTACCTCACCTTTCTCCTTAAAAATCCCCAAGGGGTGTATGCCACAATGAAAAGACAAGATTGAAAAAGCTGAAAATGGCTACACAGTGGTCCCCCGCCCTTTCGTGGTTCATATACTGCCATATTGCTATATAGCAGAACCACAGTATATGAAAAAAGGCCCCCTGAGGTAAGGGGGGAAGGTCTGTTTCAGGCCTCCTGTATTCACCCTGAACGAGCCTTCCCGGGCCTTCTGGGGGCCCCAAAATGGCTTCCCTGTGAACTGGATTTCACTTCCGGTTCTCAGAAAATCGTTTCTGAGGCCTTCAAGGGCATCTCTAGTCCTTTTGGAGGTCTCAGAAATGATTTTTGGCGATCCGGAAGTCACTTCCGGTTCGCAGGGAGGCCCTTTTGGGGCCTCCAGAAGGCCCTCGCAGGCCTATTCGTGGCAGTGCCAGGCTAGGGGCAAGTACAAGGGCCCCCAGCTAGGCCCCCAAGGCCCGTCCCGACCTACATCCGCATATCGTGGATTTTCAATTATCGCGGGTCAGGTTGGGTCCCTAACTCCCGCGATAGGCGCGGGGGGGGTGTCACTGTACAAATATTAAAGGAGGAAATAAAGTATTTATATTAAAAATGGCCTATCAAGTCAATTCAGGGCCTGTTCCATGAATATGTGACAGTTTCAAAACCAAATTCCGTGTTTTTGTTTTGTAGTTGTACCGGGACATAGTGAGCACTAACGAATCTCACCCGACGAACTGGCACAAGAACTATGCCATCGCTTGCGAGAGGATGCTGCGTTTGCACTCCCAGCGGGGGGAGGACCCGGAAAAACTGCTCTCGGAAACCATAAAGCACTTCATCCTTTATACAGAAAAGGCGTCCGACGACCCCCAGCATGGCTGGATTTTACAGGCTGTCAGGCACCTGAAGAAAGAACTCCAGGAGTTGAGAAGAATAAAGAAAGGCGGGGACAGGCAACGGTCTTAAGGGGGGGCGCGGTCTTTATAACTGGCCACGCCCACCGGGCGTGAGGTGGAAATGAGAGAAATCTTCAGGGAAATATTGGAAACCACTTGCCGACTGGAGGATTCTGGGAGTTGTCGTCCAATCGTCATCGTTATTATGTGCCATCGAGCCTGGTTTGACCGACCGAGAGCCTTTTAAGGGTTTTCCCAGAAGTGGTTTCCCGGTCCCTTCCTCTGGGAGCGCCTTGAAACGGTGCAGCTTTCCCCAAGGCCGTCCAGTCGGCTTCCTCTGGCATCCACAGTGTGGAATCGAACTCCCAAACTTTGATTTCGCAGCCAGAGACTGAGACCACTGAGCCAGCTAGCCAGCTTATGTAGCCCAATAAAAGGCTTATTTTAAAGCTGTTCACTTCAGAACAGGAGAGACTGATCCAGGGAAGATGAGGGGGTGCTTTCTAAAATATAGTGGACCCTTGTATAAGAAACAGTTTGTATAACATAAAATCTGTACAACATAAAAAATTCCGGAGATAGGGGGAAATTTGCTTAACAGAATCGCCTATGGGATGAATTTGTACAACATAAAAATGGGATTACTCCATTTTCAATGCATTCCTATGGGAAATTTGTATAAAGGAAATTTTGCTTAACATAATTTGATTTGGAACGAATTAATTCCTTTATACAAGGTACCACTGTAGTCACTTTCCCAGGCTTTGGATGGAAATGGGACCTTATTGATTTCAGGCACAAGAAATACCTGAACATAGTTCACCATGGATAGTGAATTTCCGTTACCTCATGGCTATGCTACAAGAGTAAACTCTCAGGTTCGTGTATTCTCCTAGGGGTTTTAAGAAGTTAGAGGCCTATCTTGTTTAGAGGTGTGAAGGCTCGGGGGGGGGGGGGAGAGGCAGAAAAATTCCTGGAAAAACGTTTTTTCCTGTTTTTTCCCCCCTGAAGCCTTTTTGTTGTTGTTGTTTTCTAAAAATTTGGAAAAATTGAAAAAAGAAAAAAAAGGAATGATTATGGGATGTTTTATTTTAAGGTGATGGATAAAATATTTTAAGACAGGGTGTTCGAATATTTTCCAGATCATTTCTAAAAAATATGCATATTATCAGATTATTCTAATTTATTCTAGCCTGGGGTTCAGTTCCACATAGCAGGTTCAAGATTCACTCAGCTTTCCATCCTTCTGAGAACCTCGAGCCGGCTACCTGGAATTGGAACCCAGGTGAGGAGTAGAGATGGGAAGGCCTGGGGAAAAAAACCGGAAAAAACGGAGAAAATGTTTTTTTTCCTGAAGCCCTTTGGTCCCCCCCCCCCCCCCCGAAAAATTGGAAAAATACAAAACATAATACTGATTATGGAATGTTTTATTTTAACATGATGAATAAAAATATTTTAAGACAGGGTTTTCTAATATTTTGCAAATCATTTCTAAAAATTATGCATAGTACAGTATCAGATTACAGTGATACCTTGTATAAAGGAATTAATTCGTTCCAAGTGAAATTATGTTAAGCAAATTTTCCTTTATACAAATTCCCATTGGAATGCATTGAAAACGGAATGATTCCATTTTTATGTTGTACGGATTTTCCCCATAGGCGATTATGTTAAGCAAATTTCCCCTATCTCCGGAATTTTTTATGTTGTACAAATTTTATGTTATACAAGCTGTTTGTTATACAAGGGTCCACTGTATTCTAATTTCTATGCACTGAGGACAAGCAGGTCCTAGGTTACAAACAGAACTCTCCAATGCAAGAACAAGATGCATTTCTTGAGGTGCTGCTATTGTCACAAGAAAAGGAAAAAGGTTTCACTTTTTTTGCATGTGGGTGGGTATGTTTGGTTCTGTCCTTCAAGAGGCCTCAAAGCACTGGAAGAAAATACAGAGCAACAAATTTTCCAGTTCAAATAGTCATAGAATCCTAGAGTTGGCAGAGACCTCAAGGGCCATCTAGTCCAACCCCCTGCCATGCAGGAACCCCCCATCACAGGACTCCCGACAGTTGGCCTTCCAGCCTCTGCTTAAAAACCTCAGAAGAAGGAAACTCCACCACCCTCCTTTGTGGCAGCTTTTGCCACTGCCAAACAGTCCATAGTCATATTTTATGTTCCTAAAGTAAAATAATGACGTTCAAGCTATAAAGGGGGTGGGGAATGCAAATGTAGGGTTTCCCCCCCGATATTTCCAAAAATTTCCCATTTTTTTCCAAAAGAAAAAAGAAAAGAAAAACCCTGGGGGGGGTCGAGCTTCAAAATTTCTGGAAATTTTATTTCTCTAATCTTGTTCCCATCAGGACTTTTTAAAACCTCCTGTGTCATTCCTTTTAAAAATGTTTTAATTTTGGTTTCTGTAAACATTGTGTGATTTTATTTTTACAACATTGATAACGGCTCCATTGTAGACAAAAAGAGGGAGAGTCGCAATCACGCACATTGAGTTGAGTTTGTACGTTCTTGGAGGATCAGATGGTGCATGTTTTGGAGACTATCAGAGTATGTGCTATTTGATCAGCCAGCAGAAGCAATACTTATTGAATAAATAGTTAGCCAGAGACAGAGTTTTCTTAAAACCAAACAGCTATACAGTCCCCCCCCCCGCCATTTCGCGGTTCAGGTACTGCAGTCCCACTACGTCCCGGGATCGCAGTACCTGCACCGCGGGGGGGGGGGCATCTGGTCGCTCCGTGTGCCCCCGCGCCTCCAAGAAGCCTCGGGGGTGGCGGGGGGAAATCGCGTTGCTCTCTGTTGCCCCCCCCGGCACCTCCAAAAGGCCTTGGAGCTTCTCGGGAGGACTGGCTTCGCTCGCCGCAGCCCTCCCAGGCGTCTCCGAAAGGCCTCGGAGTCGCGCGGGAGGGTGACGGAGAGCAAAGCAGTCCCTCTCTGCAGCCCTCCCGGGTGCCTCCGGAGGGCCTCGGAGCCACGTGGAAGGGCTGCGGGGACGGACGGTGTCCCTCTCCGCAGCCCCCCCGCGGGCGCCTCCAGAGGGCCTCGGAGCCTCATGGAAGGGTTGTGGGGGGGGCGATCTGGCCGCTCCGCACCGCCCCCATGCTCCTCCAAGGCTTTTAGGACAGGCGCTCGATCGCCCCACCCGCCCCCAGGACTCCCACCCACTTCCGCCTATCGCGGATTTTCGTGGATCGCAGGTGGGGTGGGTCCCTAACCCCCACGATCGGCGGGGGGTTATTGTATTACAAAACTGTACAAAAATATATCGCAGCATCACAGAACTACTACAAAGTTCAACAAAGCATAGAGGGAAAAGTTACATTAGTACATTTATACAAAATTCAACAGCATAACAGTATGACATTACATTGACAAAATATATGACAGAGAAACAAAGTGGGTGCCTTACTCACGGACGGCCCAATGAGCAAGGATTTACAGAACATTTTTATACATGTGTCTGTCCACTCATAAATGACATTTCCTCATAGCTATTGCTTTGCAACCCCTTGCATCAGCCAAAATTCATTATGCTAATTCTTAACATCTGTACTCCACTAGAAAAAACTATACATTGAGTCACTGTGACTTTGCACTTTTACAGACTCCATCTTTAAATCAATTAAATACATATCAAATATATATAGAACATCCTGTCTAATACAGTGGGCCCTTGTATAACAAACAGTTTGTATAACATAAAATCTGTACAACATAAAAAATTCTGGAGATAGGGGAAATTTGCTTAACATAATCGCCTATGGGGAGAATCCGTACAATACAAAAATGGGATTACTACGTTTGCAATGCATTCCTATGGGAATTTGTATAAAGGAAAATTTGCTTAACATAATTTCATTTGGAACGAATTCCTTTATACAAGGTACCACTGTACATATATTTCAGTAACTAATATCTGACAGAGATGAGGAGATTATGGCGTGCCCCTACAGTGACCTGAGGCTGCAGGTCTTTCTCCTCTTTCCTCGGTCAGCAACTTGGCTTGCCTTGTCATGTTGGTGGTGTCCAAATCATGACCAACCTGCCCCGCCCGCGCCCCCCCGCCCCAAAAAAATCAGTGGGGTGGAACCGCAGGGAAGGAGGTGATGGGGCAACCTCACATTCAGGAACATGAAAGCTGCACATGAGGGTCGTGGTACTTCAGAGTGAGAATGTGACGCACAGGAATGCCATATTCAGCAGGCTACCTGGTTTATCCGCTCAGCATCGAGGCTCCGGAAACCTCCGTTGTGGACGATGAAATAAAACAGGCCGATCTCCTCTGAGGGACTCCCTGCCACAGGAGGTGGTGATGGCATCTGGCCTGGATGCCTTCAAAGGGGTATTGGACAGATTCCTGGAGGTAAAGTCCATCATGGGTCACAAGCTGTGATGGGGATGTGTAATCTTCAGGCTTAAAAAAACTGGGTACTTCAAAGGGCCAGATGCAAGGGAGTGGTATCAGGGGACAGATACTGAGTTTCGAGTTCCGTGTGGTCCCAGAGGCATTTGGTGAGGCCACTGTGAGAGACAGGAAGCTGGACTAGATGGGCCCTTGGCCTGATCCAACAGGGCTCTTCTTTTGTGCTTAGCCACATTGGTTGCCCAAATTGGGAGGCCAACATGTCTAGAATCTAAGGGTCTCTTGAGCGAGAAGGAGATGCTGGGTTGTACCAACAAGGTCCTTTCATCTTAAGAACATAAGAAGAGCCATTATGGATCAGGCCAAAGGCCCATCTAGTCCAGCTTCCTGTATCTCACAGGGGCCCCACCAGATGCGTTTGGGAGCGCACGAGACTAAATATCTGCCTCCTGATAGCAGGAGATTTTCCTTCACCAACAGCTCCCACCACCCCTCGGATGGGTTTTGCCTACCGGCGGGTGTTCAAAAGTACTTCTGGGAGAGATGCTAGCTTCTTAATTGCAGAGCTGAACCACTGGTTGCTGATTAACCTGTCTCATCAAAGGCGATCCAGATCAAAACGACCAAGAGTTAAGGTGAGAGTGACAGGAGGAGATTTGGGCCAGGCAGGGGTGTTGGCATTCTACCCCAAGATTTAATTTCTGTCCTTACCCCTGGATCTATGTGTGCATATTTATTCTTCTTCTGTCCTCCCTTCCCCCTGCAAAAAAAAAAAGTATTCTTTTTGGGACAGAATCGTCCCTTTAGGACCCCAAGTGCTCCCTCCTCTTGCCGTATGAACCACATTGAGAAATGCAAATAATGGCTCTTTTATTTGATTATGACAGCTAATTAATAGCAACCTGTTTTTTATTGAATTAAGTCACTCGGAGCCCTTCAGCACTTCCTAAAGCAGTTGCCAGCCGTCTCTGTAGGGCTTCTATTTTCCTTTCTCATTGTAGCAGGCCGGGACTATATAGGGCCCCTGTATAGAAATGTCTCCTTAATGAAGAGGGGAAGGTTTAGGAGCCGGTCTGCATTCAGCCATCACGGGTGACCTATTCAGGGGCAGAGGGGGGGGGAAGCCCCCCCTCCTCATGAGGAGTTGCCCCAGTTCCGCACCATTGTCCATGCCAAAAGCCCTTGATCAAAGGACACAACCAGGCTCCTTTTCAGAGGGTGGCTATAATTAAAACCGCTAATTCTCTTTTAAAAGTGCTGCAGGTTGCTCTTCCCGGCTCTGTTTGGCGTGGCCTTTGTGATGTCCGTGAGCTGGACGGGGGCCTGGGGCGGGCGGCAATCAAGGGCAGGGGGGGGGGAGAGAGAAAGGCTGGTGAACTGGGAGGGAGGACCGGGGAGACTTTTTTAAAGGAGGTTCCAGTCAGATGGGGTTATTCAAGAGGAGACTGTCTGGGAAGACCTTGGCAAGGTCCCTCCCGTCTGAATATGTTGGAACAAGTCTTGGGAAGATGTGGATTTTCAGAGAGGGAGGGGGCTGCAGTGGTGGTGCTGGAGGAGTACTGTGTCCCCACTTGGAGTCCTGTGTCCAGTTCTGGGCACCTCAGTTTAAAAAGGATGTTGACAACCTCGAGCAAGTGCAGAGGAGAGCGACCAGGATGGTTGAGGGTCTGGAGGAAATGTCTTATGAGGAATGGCTTAGGGAACTGGGAATGTTTAGCCTTTCAAAAAGAAGGCTGAGGGGGAATATGATAGCTATGTTTAAATATTTGAAAGGATGTCATATTGAAGAGGGAACAGGTTTGTTTTCCATGGCTTCAGAGACTAGGACTCGGGGCAATGGTTTCAAACTACAGGAAAAGAGATTCCATTTGAACATTAGGAAGAACTTCATGACTGTTCGGCAGTGGAATTTGCTGCCACAAAGGGTGGTGGAGTCTCCTTCTTTGGAGGTTTTTAAGCAGAGGCTGGATGGCCATCTGTCGAAAATATTGTGATGGGGTTCCTGCATGGCAGGGGTTGGACTAGATTGAGGTCTCTTCCAACTCTATGATTCTATGAGGAGATGTTTGGAGATCAGGCCGTGAGGCTTAACTGTCCTACTACGTCCACCACCTCCATTGAACCAAGCCATGCCACAGGACCCATGCCAACCAGCCCAATCATGACGATCGGTTGGGAAGGTCCTTCATTTGTTGCACCTCATTAGAACCACAGTTCTGGGAGGAATCCAATCGTCCAGCCCCACTGAACTCTCCACCAGTTCATGCCCCATCTTTAGACAACTGTTTCTTATGTGCAGGCACTAGGGAAATAGCTGTCTCAGCTATAGCAGCCCTTCTGGAGTACTTGGTCAGACCCCACCTGGAGTCCTGTGTCCAGTTCTGTGCACCTCAATTTAAAAAGGATGTTGACAATCTTGAACGGGTCCAGAGGAGGGTGACCAAGATGATTGAGGGTCTGGAAGAAATGTCTTACAAGAAGTGGCTTCGGGAGCCTTACAAAAAGAAGGCAGGGGGGAATATGATAGCCATTTTTAAATATTTGAAACAATGCCCCATTGAAGAAGGGACTGGTTTACTTTCCATGGCTTCAGAGACCAGGACTCGAGGCAATGGTTTCAAACTACAGGAAAAAAGATTGCATTTGAACATTCGGAAGAACTTCATGACGGTTAGAGCTGTTCGGCAGTGGAATAGGCTACCACAAAGAAGAGTGGTAGAGTCTCCTTCTTTGGAGGGGGGGTTCCTGCATGGCAGGGGGTTGGGCTGGATGGCCCTCGAGGTCTCTTCCAACTCTATGATTCTATAATTCTAGGATTCTATGACTCGGGGCAATGGTTTCAAACTACAGGAAAAGAGATTCCATTTGAACATTAGGAAGAACTTCATGACAGAGCTGTCCAGCAGTGGAATAATAGGCTGCCACAAAGGAGGGTGGTGGAGTCTCCTCCTTTGGAGGTTTTTAAGCAGAGGCTGGATGGCCATCTGTCAGGAGCACTGTGATGGGGAGTTCCTGCATGGCAGGGGGTTGGACTGGGTGCCCCTGATATCTCTTCCAACTCTGATTCTACCATTCTATCCCCTCTCCACCCCACACCACCCCCAGCTGTGAAATGCCCTCCTGTTAGATGCTTGATTGGCACCAACCTGGGTGTCTTTTTGGCACCAAGTTAAAACATATGTATGGGGGGTGCTTTAGGGGTCAGGGATCTTGGCCTGCACAGACTTTAATACTATGCTGTTCGTTTTTTATTTTTACATTTGACTGCTGAAATGTAAGCTGTTGCAATGATTTTATGTTTTTTTTTTCAGCTCAGTAACCCAGCCTGATATCTTACAGGGTGGCTATAAATTTGTCAGCTGATTGGACAGCCCAATGGTTTAGGTACCTGGTTGTAAAGCCAGAGGGTGGGAATTCAATTGCCCCACTGGGCATCCTGGGAAAAGAGCCAGCCTGGGGGGCCTTGGGCACACTGCGCAATCACAGAAGTACCCTTAGACCAGTGGTTCCCAACCTTCCTAATGCCGTGACCCTTTAATACAGTTCCTCATGTTGTGGTGACCCCCTTGCCCTGCTTGGAAGAGGCCACAAGCCCCCTTTGGCAGGCCACTGCCACAGGGGGCCTAGAGAGCTTCCTTCTATATAGGCCCCCTCAGCCAATCGCAGCCTCCGGTGCCATTGACTGATATCCCCTCCAACCTATCAAGCTGTAAATCACTCTTTTCCCCCTTCCTGTCCCTCCTCCTCCAGACCCAAACCGTTTGTGCCTTTTTCTTCACTGGCTCACGGCGACCCCTGTGAAATGGTAGTTTGACCCCCCCAAAGGGGTCCCGACCCCCATGTTGAGAACCACTGCCCTAGAAAAAGGGAATGGAAAACCACTTTCGAGTATTCCCTGCCTGGAACATCCCGAAGAGCCATAAGTCAGAATTAACATTCCGGGGTCCGCGTCGGTTGCACGCCTACTCGCATATCCAGCTATATGATGGGTAGAGATGGGCACGAAACGAACAATTTTTCGTTTTCATTTTTGTTTTTTTGGTTTCGTTACGTAACGAAACAACAAACGAATTTTGTCTCTAAAATGAAACGAAACAAACAGAAACACCGGAAATGTTGTCATGCGTTTCGTTTCCGTTACTGCAATATGAGTGAATTGCTTAAAATCCTAAAAAAACCACAAAAAATTGAAATAAATGGTAACGAAAAGGTAATGAAACAAACGAAAACGAAAACGAATTTTTTGCAAAAATTCGCGAAAAATGGAAACGAACCGAAACGGACCCTACAAACGACAAACAACAAACGAAATGCCATTTTTTTTAAATTCGTGCCCATCTCTAATGATGGGGACTCACGCCTGGCACTTTTTTGAACCAGCAAGCCACCCTCAGCCACGGCACATTATGCCAACTTGAAGCTGTCGCCCGTAGGGTCGATCATTCCGTACTTCTGTGGCCGCAGCACAAGTGATGGCTGGGACGTGGCGAACACCGGTCCCCCCGATGCTCTTATCTTTGGAGTCCTGCTTGGAAGAGCCTCAATAGAAGGAACAGTTCAGCTGTTAGGGAGACAAATCAGCAAGGCTCATTAATCCCTTTGATGGTCTCTGTGCCTTTTGCCCTTTTGTATTGCAGCCTTATTAGTCTCTCTGACTCATCTTGAACCCGGGGAAGGGAGGCAGGGAGAGGGCGGCAGGAATTGTTGAGCAAAGCCTTGTGTGATCACAGGCCAAGGACTTTTACACTGGTTGAAAGTAACTTCTCCATGGGAAGGAATCCACTCACCCACTCTTACGACCCCCTTCTTGGTTATACAAAGAAGGCATTATCTTTCTCTCTTCCCTTGCCCGTCCACGTATACTGATGTATGTCGACATTTAATTATGCATTGAAAGAGGCAAAGTGGAGCGTTAGCTGGCCTTGGAGAAGTTGTGCATTTGTCAAAAAGATAGAAAGATACGGCAGTCTGAGCTCCTGCGTCTCACATAGAGCAAGTTCCACGTTGATCTCTCATGGCGCCTGAGGGGGGATATGATTGAGGCGTACAAAATAATGCAGGGCATGAGTCAAGTGGATAGAGGGAAGCTCTTCTCCCTCTCACAAAATACCAGAACTAGGGGACATCCACTCAAATTGAGGGCTGGGAGAGTAAGAACAGACAAAAGAAAATATTTTTTTCACCCAGCGCGTTGTGAGTCTGTGGAACTCCCTGCCACAAGATGTGGTGATGGCTTCTGGCCTGGATGCCTTCAAAAGGGGATTGGACAGATTCCTGGAGGAAAAGTCCATCACAGGTTACAAACCACGAGGGAGATGTATCATCCCCAAGCTTAAAACAGGGGTACCTCAAGGACCAGATGCAGAGGAGTGGTATCAGGAGACAGAGATCTAGTCTCAAGCGCTCCCAAACGCATCTGGTGGGGCCACTGTGAGATACAGAAAGCAGGACTAAATGGGCCTTTGGCCTGATCCCGCATGGCTCTTCTTATGTTCTTATGGCAGTAAGATCTATCCCCTTTTTTCATTTGGTCCCCTGGCTTTGATCCAATAAGAATGGGGTCCCGTTTCCCACCTACTTCTCATGCCCTGTGAACAGAAAATGCAAGTCTGTATGTTTTCTCCACAGGATAAGCTATGTAATACAGTGGTACCTTATATAAAGGAATTAATGCGTTCCAAATGAAATCCTGTTAAGCAAATTTTCCTTTATACAAATTTCCCATAGGAATGCATTGAAAACAGAGTCATCCCTCATCGCGACCATTTTTATGTTGTATGGATTCACCCCATAGGTGATTCTGTTAAGCAAATTTCCCCTATCTCTGGAATTTTTTATGTTGTACAGATTTTATGTTAAAGAAACTGTTTGTTATACGAGGGTCCACTGTATTAGACTGCAGGGTTTTTGTGCTTTTTGGTTTTGGGTTGTTGTTGTTTTTTTGTGCGTGGGTTTTTTCCCTCCTAATATGTTTTCTGCTAGAAAATAGCTACCTGCCACGCATGTTGAAAGCTAGCATGTCAGGCACGAAGGTTGTGTAGCCCAGCTTTTCCCCTATTTTAATACATGCAGGGATGTTGATGCACTACAGTGACCCCCTGCCTGTTGCCTGTCACCTGACCTGCGATGATTGAAAATCCGCAATATGCAGATGCAGGTCAGGTCGGCCCTGGGGCGCCTAGCTGGGGGCTCTTGTACTTACCGGAGGCCTCACAAATGATTTTTGGCAATCCCGAAATCACTTCTGGTTTACTGGAAGTCACTTCTGGTTCGCAGGAAGGCCCTTTGGGGGCCTCCAGAAGGCCTGGGAAGGCCCTTGCAGGCCCATTCGGGACAGTGCCAGGTTGGGGGTAAGTATGGGAGGCCTGAAACAGGCCTTTCCCCCCTTACCCCAGGGGGCCTTTTTTCATATACTGCGGTCCCGCAATAGCGCAACCACAGTATATGAACTGTGAAAGGGCGGGAGATCACTGTAGCCTATTTAGTCATGTCAACCTTCTCTATCGTTTTGGAGTGCTACAGCTCAGTCCAAGATTTCAATTTCAGGTCAACTTGCAACTCGTGATGGAAGAAAGTGTCTCTGGACTGGGTGGTTGTAACAGTTCCCTGCCTCTTTAATTGCCAACGAACCCACAATTTGTGGTTTCATAAATAAGGGCTTGGGATTCTGTGCTCTGACTTGGGAAAGGCACTAAAATTGTCTAGCTTAAAATTCCAGGGACGTCACCCAGTTATCATTTCCAGGATTCCTTAGGATGAAGCCAAGACAGGGTCTACCTGGGTTTCAACTAGCAATAGAGCATGGGGCTAATTGATTTAATCCAGTTGTTTTGTTGTTGCTGCTCTTAAGAGCCATTCAGTGGAGATGCTTCCAAATTCTGGCACCTTGAAGAGCAATCATCTCATGTCTAAGTCTCATAATTCCTTAATCCATCTATTTACCAATACAGTATTTACCAAACTGAATTGCTGATACAAATGTTGAAGGATTCTACCCCCCCCCCCCCATGCTGAAAACGTTAATTCCTTTTTTCTCCCTATTCCCCATTTTTCCATTTTGGGTCAGTTTTGTCAAAGTTGTTTGTTCCTACTACAGTGGTACCTCAGATAACAACTGCCCTAGATAACAAATTTTTCAGATAACAACTGCAAATTTCCAGGTATAGGACTGCCTCTGATAGCGAATTTTCCCTATGGGCTGCCTCAGATAACGAATCGCAATTTCTAGGTATAGGTCTGCCTCGGATAACAAATTTTCTCTGTGGGCTGCCTTGGATAATAAATTTTCCTATGGGCTGCCTTGGATAACGAATTTTCCCCATGAACTGCCTCGGATAACGAATTTCCAGCATGCATCAGTAAAAAAGAGTTGTTCCGGGCAGCATTGCATCTGTACCTTTAAAGTGCACTTTATAAAGAGTTTTGAGCAAAAAACCAGGTGTCTGTGCCTTTTTCCTAGGCTCCGGAACGGATTAAATGGTTTCCCATTCATTCCTATGGGAAACCACATTTCAGATAATGACGTGTTTCGGATAACAACTCACCTCAGAGAACGAATTACCGTCGTGATCCGAGGTACCACTGCACCTTTGTTAACCTTCCTGCACCAAATCAAACAAAAGCAAAGCAAAGTGTTCTGCTTCTATGCAGCTCCATACCACTTCAAGTAGTCTCTGGGCGGTTTACAGTTTTAATTACAGTATGCAGGCTACACGTTGCCCCCCTCCCCAGCAAGCTGGGTACTCATTTTACCGATCTCGGAAGGATGGAAGGCTGAGTCAACCATGAACAGGCTACCTGGGATTGAACCCCAGGTTGTGAGCACAGTTTTAGCTGCAATACAGGCATTTAACCACTGCCTCACAAGGCTCAAATAAACAAACAGGAAAAATATATGCCATGGGTTGAGTGGATCTCATTTTTTTACCCTACAAAAATTTCAGAATATTGAAGTACTGTATAAGCAGTTCTTATTTAGCAGCAGGATTAATAACCATGTGCTGTCAAATCACTTATGCCTTAAGGTGACTAGAGATGGGCATAAATGGCCAGTTTGGTGGTTCGTGCCCGTTCGTTTATTGGCCAAACAGGTATTTGGCACTTGCCAGCCCTGCCGCCCCTGATGGGCACCCACTCAGAGAAAGCACCTAGATGATGGGCGGGCTAGGGAACGCCAAACACCTGTTTGGCCAATTAATGAACTGGCACGAACCACCAAAACTGGCTGTTGGTGCCCACGTCTAATGGTTACCCTTTACGTGGTTTTGCAGATAGAGAATACTCAAAAGTGGTTTTCCATCCCCTTCTTCTGGGGGTGCCCTGGGACTGTGCAGCTGGCCCAAGGGCACACAGGCTGTTTTTTTCCCCATGAGACCCCAGAGGGGAAGGGGACTCGCAACCTCTGGATCCACAGCAAAGAGACCTAACTCATCAAAGGCATAATGTGCATTGCCAGGACCCTGCCTGTCACAGAACCTGACTCTGAGAGGTTAAATGGTGAAGAGCTGCTGGAGGAGCCTTGCAGCTCAAATCACCAGGCAGCTGGGTCTGATGCCTCAGCTGAAAACATATCTTCACCTCCTAGAAAGGCCATGAGCAGGATTCTGCAAAGACGTGCTACCCGAAGAGCTAGGGAAAGGGTCTTTGATGCTAGTCGAGGAATCAGGTCGGGAAGCCTTGAGTACTAGCAGAAGCCTTTCCAGAAGTAAGGGTGTGTTCCCTGTTTTGGGATAAAGCTGGTAAGCTCACCTTGAGCTCTCTGTGGGAGCGACGCGTCATTTGAACTTGCAACCATGTTCCTGTCTGTGACCTTGGCTCTGTTTCCTGACTTCGGACTGGCTTCCTGGACAATGGCTTGATCTCTTCCCTTGGGTTTGGCATCTGGTTTCCGTGAGATATTCTGGTTTTGACTTGGACTGTTAATTGCTGGGAGTTGGATTCTGTTATTTATCTGGCACTTGATTGTTAGCAAAGGACTTGAACTTGCCTGGCTTTCCACTAAAGATCTTGGCAAAGAACTGAACCCTGTTTGTGTGTGTGCTCTGTGTGCGGGGCTTGACATGCATGGACCGTGTTTCCCAAATTAAAATCAAGTACTCCTCCAAACTGGGAAAAACCACTTACCCGTATATACTCAAGTATATGTCAACCCGAGTATAAGTAGGGGCCCCTAATTTAACCCCCCCAAAAAAACTGGGAAAATTTATTGACTCAAGTCTAGGGTGGGAAATGCAGCAGGGCCTGGCAACTCCTCCTTTGTGAGCTGGGTGGTGGTGTGTGATGTTTAAAATGACTTTTAGCCACTGAGGCAAGTGCTTGGGTTGGTGGCTAAAAGTCATTTTAAACATTGTAGGCCACTCCCCTGCAACATGGGGGGTGTTAGGAGAAGTGGCGCACAGTGTTTAAAATGACTTTTAGCCACCGAACAAGCACTTGCCTCAGTGGCTAAAAGTATTGACCCAAATATAAGCCGAGGGCCCCCTTTTTCAGCCCAAAATTAGGGCTGAAAAACGAGGCTTATATTCGAGTATATACACTATTTATTTATTTATTTATTTATTTATCACCCGTCTTCCCGGAGGAACTTTGGGCGGTGTATGACCATCACAGAAAACAATTAAAAGATAAAATAAAATAAAATTTAAAAACAACACTTAAACCAATTTAAAGAAAAAATAATGCTCGACAAGATAGCAGAACACAGCAAAACAAAACAAAGCAAAAAACCCTAATGGTCGCCCAATGCCTCTCTGAAAAGCAGGGTCTTAAGCACTTTTCTAAAGGCGGCCAGGGACTGTGACAAGCAAATCTCGCTTGGCAGTTTGTTCCAAAGTGAAGGGGCGGCCACAGAGAAGGCCCGGTTTCGAGAGATCGGTTTCTGGGCCTCTCTGGGCGTGGCCACCCGAAGTGAGAGTGCCTGCAACATTCTGGTGGGCTGGGCCTCACTTGACCTCTGGAAGATCCGCTCTGTCAGGTACTCAGGTCCCAAGCCGTGGAGGGTTTTGCAAGTCAGGACCAGTATCTTGAACCTTATTCGGGACACAATGGGCAACCAATGCAAACGAGCCAGAACTGGGGTGATGCAGTCATATCTGCCAACACCAACCACCAGTCTGGCCGCTGCATTTTTTACCTGCTGTAGTCTCTGAACAAGCATAAGTTATTTCTGTTCCTTCACATAATGACTTACCCATAAATGGCCTGGGACATTTGTGTCCCAGTCCATTGCTCAAATGGATTAAATTTGCCGTCCGTGTTACAGTATTTCCTTCTTTCGAGTCTGCAAAAGGAGAACAAAACCTCATGGCAAGTGGCTGTCACATCCAGGTGACAGTGTAGTCAAAACCCTATTTGGAAGGTCTACTTCTGTGTTGATTCTGCAAGAAACTGACTTTTAAAAAGAGGGCTTAAAATTTCCCAGCCTGGTGCATAGAAGCAGAAGCAGAAGCAGAACACTTTGGGATTCATTCGTTTTAATAACATCTGATTGCAATGAATCTCTTGGTTGCCATGAATAAATGCCAGGATAATGTCTGAGAATGACTTCACGCTAGTCCAGGTACAGTGGTAGCTTGTATAAAGGAATTAATTAGTTCCAAATGAAATTCTGTTAAGCAAATTTCCCTTTGTACAAATAGCCCATAGGAATGCATTGAAAACTGATTAATCCCTAATTGCAACCATTTTTCTGTTGCATGGATTTGCCCCATAGGCGATTCTGTTATGCAGTTTTCCCCTATCTCCGTAATTATTTTTCCTTTAAGTGGATTTTCTGTTAAACAAACCGCTTTGTTATACGAGGGTCCACTCTCGTATCTCTGGAACCCAGTAGCTATCCACTGCATGTGGCAAGACTGATTAGCCAAAGTGGAAACTTATTGTTTATATATTGAACTCAATAGGGAATCTTTGGTCAACTTATGTGCCATCAAGTTAGTGGCACATTACCTGATAGACAGTGATGGATAACTCTGACCCAGATTGACAGAGGCAGTGCCATCCTCAAAGGGGGAAGGGGGACACATAATTATTTCTTGAGTTAGATTTTTATTTTTTTATTTTTTATTTATTTTTGTAATACGCCCCTGGTGGTTTTCAGATAAGAGCCTGTCTTTACGTGGCATTATGCTAAGTAATTATTTGTACCAGATGGGAAATTAAAACAAAATGTTGCGAAGCCATGAAATTATTCTTGCCACATCTTTACTTGGGTGACAGGTTTTTTTTGAGTTTGGACCGAATGCGTGGCAAGGCAACAAAACACAGAGATGGGAAAATAACCCTCCCCTTTCTACACCCAGGAAGGGGGTTGGAGTGGGGGGGGGAACCCGCCCTACCCTAGGTAAGTCCTTGTAGCAAAAATTTTTTGGCTGGATCAAATATTAAACCTGCTACTCCAAATTTCACGCTTTGTATTCCTAAAGCAGATGCTGGAAGTTAGTGCCAAAATTTAATTGGAGGGAGTGTGGTTCGCAGTTCCACCAGCTAGCCAGCAGAGGGCACATGGGAGAAGCTCAATGTGCCATTTTGTACATCAGAATGGAAGTTACCAAGGCCTGGCACACTGGTAATTGTTTCTACTAGCAAAGATATGTAGCCCCATGCACATGTGTGCCCATTTACATTTTGGAATGTGATTCCGAATGCGGGCGTCAGATTTAAAACTTTTGTTTTCGCCTTGCCGAGGCGCTGGAGTCGCGAGCTTGGCTGTTTTACGGATGCGTGTTGCTAACCGTATGGATTTAATTGTCACACTAGAATGAATCGGCACATTTAAAACAAACAAAAAAACAAAAAAACTCCCAATCACACACGCACATGCACACACACACACACTAAAAAAAAAACAATGTAAAATATCCCCTGAGAGGAGACATGATAGCAGTCTTCCAGTACCTGAAGGGTTGCCACAGGGAAGAGGGCATTGATTTATTCTTAGGGCCTTTTCACATGACCCCTAAGATCCGCCGGCCCCTTAAATTCGGACCAGAGATCTTGGGGGTTCGTTGCTGTTCCTCCGTCCCCACCCCTCCGCACTTCCTTGCTCCTGTCTGTGTGAGGGGAGGGAGGGAAAAAAGGGACAAAAGAATAAAGGCTTACCTCCCAGTGCCGGTGGAAGCTGCTCTGAGCCCCGTCACTTCCTGATTCCTTCTCTTAAAGGGGCGGGAGGCAAACAACAACAACAAAAAGAAGCGAGGAGAGCCCGGCACATCCGCATCAAAGAATTTTCACCTCCCAAGAGCAGGTACCTGAAAAGTGCGCTGGGTCGCACTTAGGTGGGTGGGTTCGCACTTAATTTCCTGTAAACTTCGGAGCTGGTGGGGAAACATTTTTAAGCTCCGGAGCTGGGAGCCATTTGCCCCGGAGTTTAGGGGTCGTGTATAAACGCCCTTAGTTGCACCTGAGGGTGTGACAGGAACCAATGGGTGGAAACTCATCAGAGGGAGGAGCCAACCTGGAAATAAGGAGAAATTTCTTGACAGTGAGAGCCATTAAACAGTGGAACAGCTTGCCTCCCGATGCTGTGGGTGCCCCATCGCTGGAGGTTTTCAAGAAAAGATGGGACAGCTACCTGTCCGGGATGGTCTGAGGTCTCCTGCCTTGGGCAGCGGGTGGGACTAGAAGACCTCCAACATTCCTTCCATCCCTACAAGGATTCTATGATTCTATGATTTTTTAAAGACTGGACAATAGAAGGAGAGGAGAAGCAGAAAGTGTCATTTTTCCTGTGCTCCTCATTCATTTTCTAAAATATTTGGCTAAAAAGGATCGTCTTAAAAGCTATCATTCATTTTTTTTTCACCCCTGGCAATGGCCAGTGACTGTATGTACACTAGATCAGGATCAGGATCAGGATCAGACTCCTTTTATTGGCCAAGTGTGGTTGGACACACCCGGAATTTGTTTTGGTAAAAAATGCTCTCCATAGGCAAGATGGAAACATAAGAATCAGATATTCAACAATAAAACACAGTACCACAACGCAATATAACCTATTATTGAAAAAGAATAGCTTGGGGCAGTGCGGACCAGCACCGTGGGGTGATGCAATTGCCCCTGCCGCCCGCCCGCGTGGGCTGGCAGTGATGGGGGATCTGATCCGGGGCTTTGGGAAGGGGGGGAGGTTTTAAAAGCCTGGGCTTTTAAACCT
>JAHTLZ010000268.1:3392234-3418980 GCA_023846285.1 Phrynocephalus versicolor | reverse complement strand
CTCCTGTGTCTCCCTGTAAGTTCCTGCCCTGATTCCGAAGACTCCTGTGTGTCCCTGTAAGTTCCTGCCCTGCTTCCAAAGATTCCTGTGTGTTCCAGTGAGTTCCTACCCTTAGAGGCAACAGGACATTTCTTTCAGCCTTGCCATGGCTTACAATGCAGAGCTGCAAAAACTCTCAGGTTAGGAAGGGTTTTGTTGCTGCTTAAACAGCTCTTCAAGGCAAGTGATATATGGGCTGCGCATCCTTGGTTCTCGCCCACTACTCATTCATTTAAATCATGCTGGGGATTCATAAACGGAGGTTTCCAGCTTCCTTTCCTCTGATCTCCTTCTCGTCTGCCCAAACTGGCTGCCTTCCACTCATATTTGATCTTTACCCCCTGTGGACTGTGGGCTCATAATAATCTTCTGATAAAGAAGGGCTTACTGAAGGGAAGATGAAGTTGGCCAGCTCAACATTGAGTGGAACTCTAATTAAGAATTAAAACAAAGCAAAGCAGAGAGAGGAGGTGGGGTGGCTGGTGGTTGCTGCTAATGATATGTTTCACAAACTTGTTTAAAACAATGTGGCGTGTTTCCTTACCCAATATGCAAATTGGTGGTTTAGCAGCGTGTCTCCCGCCGAACAGCAATTAGACATAATTTGGTCCCGAGATTTCGGCATTTGTCTTTATGTCACTAAGTTTACGATTAAAAAACCCTTCACGTTGATTCAGGGCGGGACTTTTTGTTCCTGAAGTCACACGCAAGCAATCAAGGCATTCACGAGCGCAGCAGCCTTGACGTGCCGCCGATCAAAACATGGCAATTTTTTTTCATAGGTGGCTGGCTGCTCAAAAGCCCAGCCTGGTGTTATGGTTATGATTTCTTCCAAAGGTCTAAAAAAAATAGTTCTTTCCCTTGTGTTTCTTTTTTCTTAAATCAGCACATTAACTTTGTGAATCAGGTGGGATGGAAAGAGAGCAAACAGAACAAACCTATGCTGTGATTGAGCTGGGCTCTTTCAGTCCCAGTCCAAAGGTTGAGCCTGTGCATTATGGTGGACACCGTGCCTAGTACTAGATCCTATTAAAACATGACTTCCATAAGAAAATGAATCTTTTTTGGGATTAAGCAAAAAAGTAACAGTGGGAGCTAGAGATGGGCACAAAGTTTATCCTACCGTGTTTCCCTGAAAATAAGACACTGTCTTATATTTATTTTCCCCCCAAGAAAGTGTTCTGCTTAATTAAGAAGATACACTAGGGCTTATTTTGGGGGTAGGTCTTATTTCTCTGGGAAACAGGAACTACAAGCAAACATGCTACAAAGTATGGTAACTTTGGTGGCCCAAGCAAAAGGGAGGAAGGACCATGGATGGAAAGGGAGGGGCACCGTGCTCTCTCTCTCTCTCTCTCTCTCTCTGTGTGTGTGTGTGTGTGTGTGTGTGCAGGCACAGCCACGCCCATCACTAGGTCTTACTGGGGTAGGACTTATATTTAACAAATGCATAGAAATCCTACTAGGGCTTATTTTTGGGGTAGGTCTTATTTTCAGGGAAACAGGGTGCCTACCGCACTTAGGTTTTGAATCGCCTTTTGCTTAAAGTCAAATCGCCTTAAAAATCACCTACCACAATTCCAATCTCTTTTTCTGCAGAGCCCCCTTGGCCACGCCCCTTTTGGGCCGCTGTGTCAAGTTGGATTTGGTGAGTTGACTCCTTTATAAGTCCCATTGATTCAAACTGGCCTACTTTAACGAATCTATTTAGAGTGAGCTCCATGGTACAGTGCTTAAATGGCAGTACTGCAGTGAAGACTCTGCTCATGACCTGAGTTTGATCCAGAGGCTCAGGTAACTGGCTCAAGGTTGACTCAGCCTTCCATCCTTCAGAAGTTGGTAAATTGAGTGCACAGCTCCCTGGCGGGACTGGCAATGTGTAGCGTTCATAATTAAGTTCCAAACTGGCCAGAGAGAGCTTTAAGCACTATGGGATAGTATATAAACAGCACACTTTGCTTTTACTGGCTTTATTAGACTCTTATTCCATCCATGTAGTGGTATCATGGGTGGTTTACATACAGGAAACATCAACACCAATCCCTCACCAATCAGACCTCTCATCAAAGAGAGGAAAGACCCCCCAAAAGAGAAATCCTCCAGGTGATAGAAACAAAATTCAGTGTAACAAAATAATAAGATATCACACGGGCAGTGCGTTCTATATATGGTAGGAGCTCCCACTGAAAAGACCCTGGTCATATCCGTAAATTCTGAGTCCTCTCTTGTACCTGTGACTTACTATACTTAATCATCTGAACCTTCTGTACAAACGAGGGCTATAGAATCAAAGATTATATTATTATTCTAAGAGCATCTAAATTGTAGGCCAGATTCTATGGGAGCAAAATCTGGCGTGAAAAAGAGCATTTAGGTTTTCAGTCCAATCTGAATCCTTTGATTCAGAGAATCCTAAATCTGATCTTTCCTACTTGGAAAAAGGCTTTTTAGATGATTGCATATGCTAATAATAATTTATACTTGAACGATCTGTTTCCAGCCGAAGACAAGAGTATTAATAATTTCCAATCGCTGCATTGCAAACTTCGAAATTAAATAAGGCATTGTCTAAAATAACAATGCCACACATTTGCTTTAAATGAATTTACTGTCGCTTTCATTGTTTGGTGTGCAGTGGGAAGCGACGGCAATTCTAGCAGAAAGTGTCAATATCTGTCTAATTAATTTTATTGAAGCAGTAGATAGAGTTACACAGACCGCTTCTCTCTGTGTTTGGTTAATATTTTTTCCCCTCCCTTGGAAAATTGGTGTTCGCTCCGACGTAGACAGATGTACCCTGGTGTCATGAAAGACCACGCCATGCTGCCGGGAAGATTATCCATGCAACAACTCAATAACTGGTCAACCTCAATCAGTGTCAGCTTCAATCCTGGAGTATTGTGTACAATTCTGGTCACCGCATCTCAAGAAAGACATAGTGGAACTGGAAAAGGTGCAGAAGAGAGCGACTAAAATGATTACTGGGCTGGGGCACCTCCCTTATGAGGAAAGTCTAAAACATTTGGGGATTTTTAGTCTGGAAAAAAGGTGCCTGAGAGGGGATATGATTGAGATGTACAAAATAATGCAGGGCATGAGTAAAGTAGATAGAGGGAAACTCTTCTCCCTCTCGCAAAATACCAGAACTGGGGGACATACACTCAAATTGAGGGCTGGGAGAGTAAGAACAGACAAAAGAAAATATTTTTTCACCCAGCGCGTTGTTAGTCTATGGAACTCCCTGCCACAGGATGTGGTGATGGCATCTGGCATGGGTGCCTTCAAAAGGGGATTGGACAGATTCCTGGAGGAAAAGTCCATCACAGGTAACAAACCATGAGGGAGATGTGTCATCTCCAGACTTAAAACCGGGGTACTTCAAGGGCCGGATGCAGGGAAGTGGTATCAGGAGACATATCTAGTCTCATGCGCTCCCAAACGCATCTGGTGGGGCCACTGTGAGATACATGAAGCTGGACTAGGTGGGCCTTTGGCCTGATCCAGCATGGCTCTTCTTATGTTCTTATGTTCTTATCTTACAGAGGACATTGAAGAAAGGATCCCAGTTGCACCCAATAAAACAAACCTTTTGCGATCTGTAAGACATTAAGACCGCAAAGAATAACTCATGCCTTTAAAATGCTGATAGTAGCGGAAAGCGGCAAGTTTGTTATTTGGCTTTTACCTTCCAGAATTCATGAGCCACCATAGCTTTTGGCCATGTTGGTTAGGGAATCTGGGAGACTATACCCCTGTGGTGGCGAACCTTTGGCATTCCAGATGTTTTGGACCACAACTCCCACAGTCTTTTGTCACCGGCAAGCTAGGCTCGGAATTTGGGGCGTTGCGGTCCAAAACATCTGGAGGGCAGAAGGTTCGCCACAACAAGAACAAGACTGAAGACAGTGAATAAGACTTCACAGACTGAAGAAGCTGCATGGATGAGTAGCAAAATGTTTCAGTCCCACAAGAAAAATACAAAAGTGGAACAGGCGATACCTTTAGGCTACTATAAAAATAACAAAACATTGCTAATATTTTGAGGGCAAGCCCCCTTCATCAAGAGCAGTACCAATAGGTAATAACATGGCAAAAGATGGATTTGCCAGGCATTATTTCTTAGATGTTAAGTCCATGGCAAGATGGAAAAAAGCCAGGCAGTTTACTTCGGGCTTGGAGCCTTGATGTTCTTTGGGCTGCATTCGAAGTGTGAGGAGGAAGGGGGGGGGAAGATGGCCTCTTTATTGTCCCAGTCAATCCAAACACATGTCACGGATCTCACGTACACACATTCTCACCTCTCTTCAATGTGACTTGCTCGAGACCAAAAGTCCCTGATTTGTCAGCGACGGGAGGGGTGGTTTGCGGTAGAAGGCCCATGCATTTCATTTGAAGATTGGAATAAAATTTGTAAAAGTCCACTGAGTATAGCTAATTGCATCAAATAAAATAAAAGGAAAGAAATTACCCAGTGTTGCAGTCCCATTGCAGGTCCACTTGCCTCTTTCTTGGTATGTTGGGGTGGCTCATTTGTGGTATCTCAGATTTCCAAATGGAGCAAAACAATTCAAGGAGCCATGTAGCCATCACAAAAGACAAATACAAAAGTGGAACAGGCGATACCTTTAGGCTACTATAAAAATAACAAAACATTGCTAATATTTTGAGGGCAAGCCCCCTTCATCAAGAGCAGTACCAATAGGTAATAACATGGCAAAAGATGGATTTGCCAGGCATTATTTCTTAGATGTTAAGTCCATGGCAAGATGGAAAAAAGCCAGGCAGTTTACTTCGGGCTTGGAGCCCGAAGAAAAGAAGTCCAGTTGCCACGACTTCACCTGTATGACTGAGAATCTTCACAGACATTTCCCAGCAAAAAATGCCTGTTACTGTCTCTGATTTGAAGACACCTCTGAGTGAGGTGACAACTCAACTGAAAGCTAAGCTGATCTGAATTAGAGATGGGAAGTAATGAATTAAAATAATTAATTACATTTATCACTTCTCTCTCTCATTGTCTATACCCCCCTTTTATTTTGCTTGTATTCTCTGTTGTCTATACACATGTTTCAGAGACTGTGATTTTTATCAACGCATGGTGCTGTTTTTGCTTTATTATTTAATTGAACGAACGAACGAACGAACGAACGAATGAATGAATGAATGAATGAATTCTTTATTTATGGTTGTTAACCAAGTCCTACATGATATTAAACTATTAATTTTCATACACTAAGACCTTGTAGTGATACATTTAGTAAAAAGATACAAAATTTATACAATAAACCAAATATGTATAAAACCATATACAGTGGTACCTTGTATAAAGGAATTAATTCGTTCCAAATGAAATTATGTTAAACAAATTTTCCTTTATACAAATTACAATTTCCCATAGGAATGCATTGAAAAATGGAGTAATCTGTTCCAGTTCAGAGAAAAATGACACAAACTACAGTACTGTACATGTATAATTTTGGGGAACAGAAATGCAAAAATGCAAACAGACACCCCCACACACACATTGATTTCAGGCGGAGTGCTGCAGCACAAGGGTTAATTCTTCCCAGGCCAAGCCTAGGAACCATCTTCTATTGTCTCCTCCTTCCCTGCGCGCACGCGCGCGCGCACACACACACACACACACACACACACACACACGCACACACACACACACGCACACACACACACACACACACGCACACACACACACACACGCACACACACACACGCACACACACACTCCCCTCTCCCTCTCCCTCTCTC
This sequence comes from Phrynocephalus versicolor, assembly GCA_023846285.1. Lineage (NCBI taxonomy): Eukaryota > Metazoa > Chordata > Lepidosauria > Squamata > Agamidae > Phrynocephalus > Phrynocephalus versicolor. The sequence goes on along the minus strand of JAHTLZ010000268.1, from coordinate 3,413,175 downwards.
TATCTGCTCCTGACCTGAGCGCGCAGCAAGGGACGGCAGAGACGCTTCTCTTCTGCTGCTGCTGCTGCTGCTCGGGGGAAAGCGAAACCGCCCGGTTAGGGGGAAGGAAAAGAGGGACGGAAAGGGGGAAGGGAAAGAGGGACGGAAAGGGGGAAGGGAAAGATGAGCGCGCACCCCTGAGGAAGTTTTGCTGTGAGTGCCTAGGCAAGCCGAGCAGGCTGACCTAGCCCTCCTCCTCCTCCTCCTCCTCCTCCATTGTCAGCTTGCATCTTCGGTAAGGAGCTCCAGAGAGTGCCTGCACCCATTTTGGACAGGGAGGGGAGGGGGAGGGGGGATGGAAATTTTTTTCCGTTGCACGGATTTTTCGTTATACAAGCTGTTCGTTATACAAGGGTCCACTGTATAAATACATCAAGGGAATCGGTATGTCGGTATTCCAGTATATCAATCATTAATAATCAGCTCTTAGGGGTTAAACAGCAAGCAGGAGATTAAAACAGTTAAGTCAACATTGCTCCCCTGAGTGAGATGTATATTCTATATGACTATCAGGAACTGGGGTCGTTATCAGTCATGAGCCTACCTACAGTTACTGCAGCAGTACAAAATCTAGCAACACAATTTGTGATCTGCGGGGACCTGTCAGAGAGAAGTGGCTTCACATAAAATTCAGCAGGTCTCCCAGGGAATTTGTTGATGACAAGTTGGATACGTTCCTTGCGTTGATCATGATAAAAGGGCCACATTTTCTAGTTGATCGTTATTGCAGGGACATAAGCACTCTGAGAAGGGAATGCCCCATTTGGAAAGAAATGTTGGAAGGTGGGGAAGGTAAAGGTAAAGGTTCCCCCCCGCACATGCGTGCTAGCCGTGTCTGACTCTAGGGGCGGTGCTCATCTCTGTATTCGAGCCGAAAGAGCCAGTGTTGTGCAAATCCATGGCCACGTGCCCGGCATGGCTGAACGCATTTCTGCACATGGAACACTGTTTTACCTTCCTGCTTTTTATGGCGGTACCTATTTATCTACTTGCATCTACATGCTTTCAAACTGCTAGGTTAGCAGGAGCTGGGGTTAACAGCGGGAGCTCACTCCTCTGCGTGGCACCCGGGATTCGAACTGCAAGGAAACACTATTTTACCTTCCCGCTTTTTACGGCGGTACCTATTTATCTACTTGCATTTACATGCAAACCAACCAAAAAACAATTATTTAATTCTGCTTTGCCTATATGTTCATGTTATGGTGAATTTGACTTATGATTTTTCAGTTTTTATTTATTTTCACTGTTTTGCAACACACTTTAAGATGAGGGGCAGAGGAATCCGGTTCCGGCTCCGGTAGGTGCGGTGGCGTGCCCGGCCGCTCCTTGTTTTATCATACAGTTTTTCAAAATTTATTTATCTTTTATTATTTATTATTTATTTATTTTTCACACTTATATACCGCACCTATTTCCCACATAGGGAAAAAAGTTATGCTTTTAATATAACTTTTATGTGTTTTTCTTGCTACATCTGGCGATATTTCGCTTCTGAAAAGTAAAAAAAAAGGACACAATTTTCTGAGAGAAGCCAATGTTTTGTTGTGTGACAGTTGTTACTACATGGTGTCTGGCCTTGGAACAGAAAGCGGGAACAAAGAGTGACAAGAGAAAACCTACCCCAGCACCAGGTACAGGATTGTCACACTTAGCACCTGTTCCAGGGGGCGTGGTCAAGACAAATTTCAGTAGTTTGTTCCCATGAGAACGAACATTTGGTGGTTTTCCTGTGTTCCAGCTAGGCAGCCGAGGCTGTGATGAGGTCACTGAGGCCTCTTGGGTATAGTTTAGTGGTTCAGCTATAATCAGGAAGTGTTATTTCTGCAAAAGTGTTCCTTAATGTTCCTATAACAGAGAGCCTATATTATTGAAGCTAATCATATTTCTTTGACCTTTCGCACACTTATCAGCGCAGTGGATGAGAAGTAACATTTTTTGTACCGCTCCTAAGCGCAACACTAACAGAGACAAAACGGACGTGAAGTAACTGCATTTTACATCCCAATTGATTGCACAAGCCCCCTCAAGTCTCAATATAACAACAAGAGCAGTGGCAGTACCTTCTACCAATCAGCTTTTGAATTTGGTGGGGGACCACTGCATTCTAAATGGAAGGACAGAGAAGGCCATCTTCCAGGAACTCAAATTTATCTCGGGGCGACATCCAAGTGATGTAGTTTCCAACATCCAGGCGTAGCTCATGGAGTGGGACCGGGGTACCTCACAGAAACTTTTTTTTGGGGGGAGAGGCACCCCCTGCTCCTCTCATGAGCCACCCTCTCCTGGATCATGTAAGCTATCTCATGACGGGGAAGATCCGGTGATTGTGAAATTCCTTTTTTTTTTCTCCTTTCCTGGTCACGTGACTGAAGATGTCGGTTCAGAGCTCCCACCTACAGGGAAATTTTTTAAAAATAAAAAAAGCACTGACAGCCCGAAGGCCAACTGGTTAGCACTGGGGGGGGGGGGGATTAAAAAAAAAAAATAAAAAAAAATAAAAGCGCCGACCAGCCCCAGGGTCAGCTGGTCGGCGCTGGAAGGAAGCGCCAAAGGGGGGAATAAAAGGAGGGAATAAAAAAAAAGAGCCGACCAACTCCAGGTCCAGCTGATCGGCGCTAGGAAAAAATAAAACGGAAAACCCGGATCATATGCGCTCCCAGGGACTTCTGGCTCTGGAAAAATGTGCATTTTTAACAGGAGCAAAAAATACCCAGCACCAGAGGTAGGTCTTGGAAAGCTCACTAGAAGGAGCATTACCATTTGTTTTTAAAAGCCCAGTGACAGTGGGGACAAGATTTTTGGAAACGGTTTATCTGAAAATTAGATTAGGATTTTAAAGGATTTTAAAGGCCGATCGTCCTCCAGTTCCTTGTTTCTCTTTGAGCGTTCCTGGCTTTCCTTGGAGATTGTTTGGTTTGATAAAGGTTGAATGGGCAGATTGATTGTCCTGGACGGAGTATTTGCATAATGTTTATGAAACACAGGTAGAAGTGGAGACGAGCAAACCTTCCGAAGCCCAAGGTCGCGTCAGGAATAAAGCATCCATGTCTCCAGTCAGAAAACATCACGATGGTCATGGTTTGGCTGTGTTTATGTTTAGTCTGACAGTCAGCACAGGTTCACCTATTAATCTTAAAGCAAACAATAGACACCCTCCATGATGATGTATCTCCGATTGACTGAATTCTATTAGGGCTGTTTCTACCCCTGTACACACACCCCCTTCGCTTCTATCCAGTTCAATCAATCCACACATTAATTCAAAGACTCCTGTTGGAACTGGGACTCCATAGCCATGTCAGTTGATAGTTGTTGCTGATAGTTGAATTGATCTGCCCCATTTGATTTTTACCACTGCCTTGTTTTAGCAGTTGAATGTCCTTTGTTAACTGTGCATTGCACCAATGAGGCAACGTACACATCAATCAAATGAAATGAAATAAACATTCTTTGCTGCGCCTTAGAGGTCTTAATTCTTGTACTGAGGGGCCTGTGGTTGAGGCCAGTATGGGTCACCCTGTCTCTGGAATTTGCTATTATGGTCCTTAGAATATCAAGGCTGTATCCATCCCAAAGCTTTCCACTAAAGGGGGGGGGAATACAATAATCTCAGAATACTGTATCAACAAATTTAAAAGCAAATCAAAGTCTGTTGCTTATACACTGGCCAATATGTGTTTGTTATATTTACTTAATCTATGTAAAATGTTATTTTTATTTTATTGTTTTAAATTTACTTGTACATTGCCTGGAGTTGTTATTTGAATTAATCTTGGTGGTTTCTAAGCAAGTAAGTAAGTAAATAAGTAAGTTAATAAATAAATAAATAAATAAATAGTCTCTGTGAAGATTCTGTCATCCAGGTGAGGTTATCTTAAAGTTGAGTCATGGCAACTGGATTTCTTTTCCTTTGATCTCACAAGAAAAGAAGTCCAGTTGCCATGACTCAACTTTTGGACCACCCAGTAATGCTTAAAACACTCTCTGGGCAGTTTACAGTGTAATTATGCAGGATACTCATTTTACTGACCTTGGAAGGCTGGAAGGCTGAGTGAACCTTGAGCTGATTACGTGGTTGTGAGCAGAGGATTGGTTGCAGAACAGCAGTTTAACCACTGTGCTTTGAGGTTCCTTTTTCCTTTTTTTTAAATGCAAGGATGTTCAATGACAGATGTGGCAACTGGTCTTCAGCTGTGCACATGAACAAAGTTCATCAAATTGGTAAATACTTTCTGATAAGCTTTCTGATGGCATACAGACATAGCAAGATCATCCGAAATCAAACATTTAAAGTAAAAAAAAATTCTCAAAGAATAGTTCCCATGTGGTGTGGGGAGGGGGGCAATGGTTTATAAAGCAAATATAGCAAAACTAGAACAACAAAATAAAATAATCAATCAACCATCCATCATTTTTTTTAATTGTTACTGTTGGGAAGCTCGCATGCTGCCTGTTGTAGGAGGTTTGGCTGGGAAGGGCCTTTATGGGCTGGAGTGACTGTCAGTCAACCTAGCAGTAACCAATTGCTTCTTCCCTGCCTCTGATTTTAAAGAGAGTCACGCCCCCCTTCCTAAGGGTTCTTTCCCCCCTCTCTTAGCAGTTAGCAGTTTGTGTAGTTAGGTGAATGGAGTCTGCAAGTCTGCAGGAGGCCGGTTGCTTCGTATCGGTAATGCGTGTACAGTATGCTGTTTTGATCTATTCAACTGTGAGTCTTAGCAATATCCCAGAGTGAGTTATAGAGAGACTATAAATGCCAGTTGATGAATGCCCATTCAACCTTTGTCGAACCAATGGGGTGGTCTACTCTGTGGTGACTTGAAGCTAATTCTGCTCTGTATGCTCCTGCCTTTCTGCAAAGCAGCTAGGGAAATATTAACCAAAATTCTGAACTCCACAACACTTATACAAAAGCCTTTAAAGAGCAAAACAAAATGGAGAACCAGCTTCATAGGTACAGTATTGGAGTACCTTGTAAATTAATGGATTTATTTTCCTGTGAACATTTACAAATTACAATCCACTTTATTAGAGCCATAGAGTGAGATATTAAAGAACAGACTCATAAATATACAGTATTTATAGACTGTGGGGCCCGGTACCTAGTGAAAAGGGATAGAAGGCACAGCAAATATGCCACAAATGACAACAACACTGTGAACAAAAGTAATGAATGAATGTTGAAAGTATTGACTACATAAATATCTGAGCCAAAAGCAATGCTTTTTGGTTTTGTTTTGTTTTGTTTTTGGTCCAGAATGTGCAGTAAGATCCATTATTTTTACAAAAGACATGTCCTGTGGAATGAAAGCTGCTAGAACAGGTTTATTGAAGTAGATCAACAGAGCTTGGATGCATAATTTATCAGACTCTGTTTGGGGCATAGTTGTAAGTCTATCATCCACTGTCTACATGCTTGCACATTTGCAATGTTGGCTGTGTGATCTGCAGGATTCTGGAAGCTGTAGTCCAAAAAACACTTGCCATCCCTTGGACTGGCTGCTGAAGAAAGAGCTTGTTATCAGGTGACTACTGTATTATACCGTGTTTCCCCCAAAACAAGACAGCGTCTTATATTAATTTTTGCTCCCAAAGATGCACTAGGTCTTATTTTCAGGGGATGTCTTATTTTTCCATGAAGAAGAATACGGTACACATTTATTGTTATCTCATTATCGGGGAGGCCTTATTTGGGGGGGGGGGTGCCTTATATTTCAGTGAGAGGTAAAACTTTAAGTAGGTCTTATTTTCCGGGGATGTCTTATTTTTGGGGAAACAGGGTACTAACAGGAGCCTGAATTCTCTTGCTTGTGCATCTAGTTAAGAGTTGGTGCTTTCATTTCTTGTCAAGACTGAGTCACAGCAAAGAATATGGGGTGGGTGGGGCTGTCTACACTGCCTGCAATTTGCCTCTATGACTTATGACCGAGTATGCGTAAACAATATGATTCTGGCCAATGGGAGCTTGGGAGAAGTCTTATTAATTTTTGTCTTTAATGGTGCAGTTAACGATGGGTCTTCTTTTGTGAATGCACTTTTTATTCAACATTGCTTCAAGATGCCTTCAAGCTCCCGTGTGTGTGTGTGTGTGGGGAGATGATGTGTATATGCAACAAAAGCGGACGTGGTGACTCAGTGGACTAAGGCTCCGAAAACTGTCAGCTGCAAAGTCGGCAGCTTGGCAGTTCGAATCCCGGGTGCCACGCAGTGGAGCGAGCTCCCTCTATTCACCCCAGCTCCTGCCAACCTAGCCGTTCGAAAGCATGTAAGTGCAAGCAGATAAATAGGTGTCGTCGTAAAAAGCCGGAAGGTAAAAACAGGGTTTCCTTGCAGCCATGCCAGCCACGTGGCCACAGACATGCACAACACTGGCTCTTTGACTCGAATACGGAGATGAGCACTGCTCCTAGAGTCAGACACAACTAGCACGCATGTGCGGGGGGAACCTTAACGTTTTTATATGTAACAAACAAACAAACAGTACCGTTCTTGGCTTCAGCAGAAATTCTACTCCATGTTGGACTCATTTGTTTTTAAAAGGAAGGTCTTTGTGCAGGTTGTGAATATATGTGTGTGTGCTAGTGTGCGTGTACATCCATAACCTACTTCTGATTCAGCCCTGCCCTAGATTCTGTTCCCGAGCCCCTCTGCAGCACTGGGTGAAACGAGCCGGCTGGCGATTTCATTGTTTGGTCCATGGTCTTGGATGCAACAGGTGGGCCGTGTGTACACCCTCCCTCCCTCCTCCCTAGGTGGCATGCTGGTTTTATTTTTAGCAGCAATCTGATTTCGATACAAAAGTGACCCCACCTACCGCTCTCGAGAAATCGACACAATCAAAAGCAATTCCTGCTGCAGAGTAATTTCCAGTAACCTCCAGCACAGTTTTTTTTTAATTAAATAAAACTTCATCCTGTCTAGCTTTGTGGTCAGCATTTCGAACCCCCTGCAGATGGGTCTGGAGGATTAACGGCAAATCCTCCCCGGCCCCAGCTCCAGCAGATGGGCGGCATGTGTCTAATAAATTCGAGGACAAGGCCTCCGTCCTCCTGTTTCTGAAGACAGAAAGTATGCTCTGCAAATGACATCAAAATAAAGCGCGCACGCACACAGACACTCACTCGAGTGGCCCTTTCACCTCTGAGAACAGGCCGGGAAGGAGGACGCAAATGAAAGGCATTTCATGTGGACTAGCCACGTTGTCGCTCCGCAAGGTTTGGTTCTAGACTCACCTTTGGGAAACGGTGGGTTCAGAGACTGGCCTACGGGTTGCTGATTTAGATCTTGCAGAAATCGATACGCAAACTCTATGAAAACAATTCAGGACATGGGTAAGCCCCTGCAAATTGGAATACGTCCAGCTACTTTTCTTAATCAATTCCAGTCATGGAGCCCTGATCAAATTAGACATAATGGATGAACCACCAAGCAAATAACAGCAGAGACACCAGAACAGAGTAGGGATGGGAGGAAATGAAAAACGAAATGCTGTTTTGCTGTTTCGTTATACAGTGGACCCACCCTTGTATAACAAACAGCTTATATAACATAAAATCTGTACAACATAAAATATTCTGGAGATAGGGGAAATTTGCTTAACAGAATCACCTATGGGCCAAATCCATACAACATAAAAATGGGATTACTCCATTTTCAATGCATTCCTATGGGAAATTTGTATAAAGAAAACATTGCTTAACATAATTTCATTTGGAAGGAATTCATTCCTTTATACAAGGTACCACTGTATCACGAAACAAAATGAAACAAAACGAGGAAGCAGCATTTCGTTATAGATGAAACGAAATGGTCGTTTTTCCATTGAAACAAACTGTTTTGTTCCACCATTTTCGGGCTCCTGCTGAGCTGTCATTGGCTTGGACCCCTTTAAACCTGGCCCATTCGGTACCAGGGGATCCCCCTGGTGTTGACTGGGCCAGTTTTAAAGGGCTCCAGCCGATAGCAGCTCAGCAGGAGCCCTTTTAAAAAGGCTTCCGGAGTTCCGGGCAACAAATCTGGTGCTTCCATGACCCAGGGGAGCCATTTTGTTTCGTTTCATTTTGTTTCATACGAATTTTTTTTTTGTAAGAAAAACAAAACGGGTGAGCACAAAATGAAACAAAACATTATTTTTCCGTTGTGTGCCCATCCCTAGAACAGAGTAAATTGCTCTTTTCCACGCCAGGTACCAAAATAAAAGTCCCTTTATATCTGCCACCCAAAGAAGTAACTTAATCCAGCTGTATTCTTCCTCCTCCTAATACTTCCCACTTTGTCTGGCCTCAGGTCTCCAGATCATCAGATCCAGGTAGCTTTTCCACTCTATATCCTCTTAAAGGAGGCTCAACTTTATGTCTTCTCCTCCCATTAAATGGGACCCTCTCTCTGATAAAGAAAATTGGTTGCCCATCTGTTCCTAGTATTCCTATACTGCATGTCTTAATGGTACCGGACTGTATATTGTCCCTCTTTGTTCTAAGCCATCTTGGGTCCTCTTCCAAGGAGAAAGGTGGGGCAAAAATACTCTCATATATAAGTGCTATGGGGTGGTATATAAGCAGAACATTGCTTATATACCACCCCATAGCTTAAAATATCCATTAGATGGAAATAGAAAAAGGCAACTAAAATTCATAACTCACTGCGCACATTTTAACATTGTCCCTACAGTTATACTGTTTTTGAAATGTACATCTGTTTAGAATAGATGGCCCACTAGGACCTTCCGAAATCTGCAGACAGAAGGCTGAAACCTATAATTGTGCAAGCCTGACAGAGCTTGGGTAAGGTGATCGTGCTGTCTGGGGATTCTGGGAGTTGTAGTCTATCAAATAGCTTTTCTGGGCACTGAACCTGATTGGGTTCTGTTGGACGCTAATCCTCCATGTCTAACAGATGGGAAAATCTGAACATTGTTTTGAGATAGGTGGCATATTTTAAAAACTCTGCCAATTATGACGCCTCTCTCCATCTTTTTATGTCTACAGCAAAGTCAATAATGAAGCTGGTTATAACTCAGTTAAGCTCTGTTTATCTCATTCTTTTTCTACAGAATGCAGCCTACTTTTGTTATGTTTCAAAATTGTAAGTAAATGGGGCCTTTTATTCTTTCTCTTACTAGTGTCTCAGAGTGAGACAGTAAGAGCCAATTGAGGGGAACAAAGCAATAAGGGCAGTTTATTGCTGGAAGACTTGAAGATAATTCTGCTGTGTAGGTGCCTGACCTTTTCCCACCATACAGTTAGAGGTTTTAAGCAGCAGAAATCCCACAGTCTGCCAAAAGAAACACCAGTAGAGTCTCCTGCTGATGAGTGATGAGAAGATTCTTGTTGGACCAGAAGTATATCTGTAAGATATTTATTACTCCAGGTTTAGTTCGGAGCCATTCTGTACACTCAACCTATCCTAAAAAATATATGCTATGATTTAACAAACACAAGTTACTTCACTTGCAAATATACCACACAAGTTTGTGTTTGCTCAGAGCCCTGAGAAAATCTCACCAGATTGGACCTTTAAAAGTGCAGTGCAGTTATATAAACTGATTGTAGCTCTTCACATCCACATGTAATAAAAGTAACATGCTCAATTGAATTAAAGAAGCCCCACAAAACCTGCTTAATCTTGGCTACAGGATACCACTCCAAAGATGAACGTTTAACGGTTTGACAGTTCTTCCAGATAGAATTAATGTTGGGCAATCAGTAATCCCAAGTGCCGGGTTCAGTTTTGGATATATTCTTTGGGCAGAGGAGGGCCGGACCAAAGGCAAGTGACCACGTAGAGATGGGCACTAACCACCATCAATTTGGCAGTTCAGCCTGGTTTGTTTGCCACTGCGAGAGGTGTTCCGAGCCAGCACCCAGAGAAGATGGATCAGAGAATCCAAGGTGCTGAACCACCAAACATCTGCTGAGGTGGTTAAAAAAAGCAGATAATAAAACTTTGGAAAATCTTTCTTTCTTTCTTTCTTTCTTTCTTTCTTTCTTTCTTTCTTCAGTTATAATGCAGTACTGCAATCCAGACTCTACTAACAACCTGAATTTGATGCTGGCAGGCTTGGGTCCTTTTCAAGGAGAAAGGTGGAGTTCAACTAACTAACTGACTGACTAACTAACTAACTAACTAACTATGTTACTGTGTTTCAGATTTCAGGTACTACTATGGTATGATAGTAGTTTCCATTAGCTTATTTTTGACTTATTTGCTTCTACTTCTAAACATCTTACATTTTGCTTTGAATGATTCTATTTTATTATGTTTTATTATTTTATCATTGTTGTTGTTGTCGTCGTCATCATCATCATCAGTGAATGTCCAAAGATTGCATCATCTGTGACTGTCATCAATAGGTGTCCAACGATTGCACAGGCATATTACAAAACTAGACTAGACAAACAGATTGAAGTGGCAATCCTTAGCTCAAAGCAGATTCGCTGAGATCAAGGGAACCTGCATTGGGTGTGACTAACATATTCTGTTCAAAGTGTTTACCTGTTATGATGAATAATGCATGAGAGGTGTCTGTGCTGATTGGTGGGTCTGTAGACCAATAAGAGAATCTGGGGAGTGGCCTGAGAGGATTTAAGGCTCTTCTCAGCACTGTTTTAGTCAGATAGGGACTGACAGAAAGACCTACAGTTGGAGATATGGACCTACACTTTCTGAAGAAAAGTCAAGATAGGGACAGATAGGATCTGGCACCATCTAAGAGAAGGCAGATAGGGCTAGAGAAAGGATAGGATTGTTAGAGTGTCTGTGAGGAAAACTAAGTGTTTTAGTTAACTTAGGAACTGGGTGTGCATTATTCAGCTTTATTAGTTATCAAACTCGAGTGGGTTTGAGCTAGATTCATCTTTTTTGCTTATACTACAAAACAATAACATTGATGGTTTTGATTCTACTTTGTAAGCAATAAACTTCTTTGCTTTTATTCAACTAAAAATCAGTCTGAAGGCTTTAATTTACTAGCTAAGCTAGTTGGTGGCAGCGACAGAAGAAAAGCAGATGCGGTGTTTGTCAACAGCCCGTGAAATACCCAGGGGGCAACCACATTAACACTACAGGGACCACCACTGAATTTACTCAAGGATAATGATAACATAGGCTCGTGCCCGGTAATTTGCTTCTTCTGGTAAAATCAGGAGGTATAATAGCCATGCCTTCTGAAGTGTCTGTAGTACCCATGGTGGTGTGTACCGGACAGAGTGACGGACTATGGTGCAGAAAAGTTGGTTCAAATCCCCACTTGGCCATTGAAATTCATGGGAGTGAGCTGAACTGCTGGATTTAGCCATCCTAGGGAAACCCGAAGGATGGGAGGAGCATAAGGGAGAGAAACCCCTGATGCTACTATGCATATAGATATGGATCTGCATTGTGCTTCAACAGTCATAGGGAGACAGCCTATTAAACATTATTGTAATATACCACCACCCCCACCACCCCCACCACTTATCCCAGCAGGAATGTGTGTTACTGTCAGAGTTTTGTGCTATTTGATCAGCCAGCAGAAGCAATACTTATTGAATAAATAGTTAGCCAGAGACAGAGTTTTCTTAAAACCAGCTATATATTACAAACTGTACAAAAATATATCACAGCATCACAGAACTTATACAACGTTCAACAGCGTAACAGCATTCAGTACATATGGCAGATTATATGGCAGAGAGACAAAGTGGGTGCGTTACTCACAAAAGGTCCAATGAACAATGATTTGCAGAACATTTTTATACATGTCTCTGTCCAATCATGAATGACATTACCTCATAGCTATTTTGCAACCCCTTGCATCAGCCAAAAGTCATTATACTCATTCTTAACATCTGCACTCCTTTAGAAAAAACTGTACATTGAGTCACTGTGACTTTGCACTTTTACAGACTCCATCTTTAAATCAATTAAATACATATCATATATATATATAGAACATTCTGTCTAATACATATATTTCACTAACTAATATCTGACAGTTACTTGCATCACATGAAGTTGCACATCAATTAGGCTGCAATCACCTTCCAAGATATACAGTATCTATACATCTTTGTTCTGTCGCCATCCTCAGCTGTTAACTGGGAAAGGTTGTGGGATGGGTTAGCGTGCAGCTTGTAGAGTTCCATGACTTTCTCCCTTCCTTTGGGCAGGCATGTGTTAAAACCTTCAAGTCCTTTCTTAAAGGTGTACAGTCACAGGCATGTGGCCCTTGAGAGTTTAAAAAGAAAGCACTTCTCTTTAGAAGAGCATTTATTTGTAAGTACAGGGGACACTTGCATAACAAACAGTTTGTATAACATAAAATGTGTACAACATAAAAAATTCCGGAGGTAGGGGAAATCTGCTTAACAGAATCGCCTATGGAGCGAATCTGTACAACATAAAAATGGGATTACTCCATTTTCAATGCATTCCTATGGGTATTTGTATAAAGGAAAATTTGATTAACTTAATTTCATTTGGAATGAATTCCTTTATACAAGGTAAGGTACCACTGTATTTGCAAAGTATGTTCCGTCTGCAAACTGGAGAGAAATGCTTCAAACCTGCTTTACTCCAAACCATTAAATAGGGCATCTCTGCTAGGCAATCGAACGGTCGAGAAATTGATTTATTGTTTGCTGGCAAATCTTATTCATATATCAGTGCAACCTATGAGGACTATAATCTTTGAGGCGACATGGGGGCAGGGGTCCTTAGCTACCTAAAGATGGATCTCCATGGCAACAGGGATGCAGCTGGAGCTCCCTCCATCTTTCACCTGAGCTTCGCTGCACCGGAGAGACCTGTACCTGCCAAGCCTCCATGGACAAAGCTTATAGCTACAGTTAATAGCATGCAAGATAACATCATAATTAGCTTGATTGTGAAAAGACATGCATTCCCAAAGCTTAACAAGGAAAGCATGGCCTCTGGTTGTCGTTATGTGCCATCATCTTGCTTCTGACTTATGGTGACCCTATGGATTCGTGTGACCTCCAAAAGGTCCTTTGGTTAACAACACTGCTAAGCTGTTGCAGACACAAGAATGTAGCTTCCTTTATTGATTCAATGCACCTCGTATTTGGCCTTCCTCTTCTCCTGCTGCGTTCAACCATGTCTTTTCCCAAAGATTCTTGTTTTCTTATGAAGAGTCCGAAGTACAAGAGCCTTGGGGTGCAATGACATTTCCTTTAATTTAATTTAATTTAATTCAGTTTAATTTTTTTTTCTTCCCCTACCATCATGCTGGCTATTTATATATTACTTTTTTCCTTGTTATGATTATTATTATAATTATCATATTAATTGTCGACTTGATGTTTGTTCACAATCCAGAGTTCCTCTGGAAGATGGGCGGTATATAAATAAATAAATAAATAAATAAATAAATAAATAAATAAATAAATAAAACCCTGTTTCTGAATCAGGTTTAGCTTGTTTGAAATTAATTTATTAAAATTCCAACTACATGACACACAGGGAAGCATGGTTTTGATTTTTGTTTGGCCTGGGAAGTTGTGTGGTTTTTTTTAAATAAGAAAGTATGATATTTTACTCAACTTCGAGAGAGTCATTTGTTTTAAATTGCTGGTGAAATGTATTTTGAATTACTCCAGCATATTTGAATGCTTCTGTTAATGTAAATTGTGTCTGTGGGATTTGTCAAGTACAGTAGGACCCCTGTATCCACTGATTCATTATCCACAGATTCAGTTATCCACGGTTGGCAGAGGAAATAAATAAATAAATAATTCAGCCGCCACAAAGCAAGCTACTATCACAAAGAGCAGCTGTAAAGCAAGCTACTGTCATAAAACAGCAGCCGTAAAGCAAGCTACAGTCACAAACAGCAGCTGTAAAGCAAGCTACTGTTTCAAAACAGCAGCTGTAAAACAAGTTACTATCACAAAAAAGCAGTTTTGGGGACATTTTGGCATTCTGTCTTATCCACGGTTTTCATTGTCCATGGGAAGGCTTGGAACCAATCCCTAGCGGAAACTGGGGTCCTACTGTATTGCATGCCATCATCATGGTTTTAGCATGCAGGGAAGTCATGGAGTAGAATAAGAGATAGGAAGGTTGCATGGGGGAAGGTGTTCCCTACTTTGCAAGTCTAGAAGCTGTTGATCTTGTCAGTTTCTTCTTCTTCAAGTGCCATGTCCTTGTAGTATGTTGGGAATCAGTAGCCTGAACTGGTTTCTATCCAAAGGTATTCTAAACAGAGCAACTGTCAGTTTCCCTGTTCAATTCCACTTTGCCATTCACTGGTATTATTTTCTTCCTGCCAGCCCGGTCTGCTGGTTCCCTGGTGCCCTCACTTTCTTTTCCCCCTCCCCCAATCTCTCTTTCTCCATGCATAGGATGAGCAGGATACCCTGGAGTTTGATCTGCTTTATATGTTTTCCTACCTTCCATACTGAATTAGCACTATGCCAGACTGACTTTAATTCAGCAGTCCTTCAAGTGGACTTGTCCACAAAAACTCACGTTAAAATAACAGCAGTTGGTCTTTAAGGAGCTATGACTCTCCAGAAGCATCATGGCAGTTTCACTTTGTTTTTTTTTTTTTTTTACATTAATAACCACCGTGACCCCATGTCCATGGAATGGAGAATTGGAGGCTGCATTTTTGCTCCCTTTCTTTTTAACTGTTATATCAATGATGTAGTGTCAGCCATGTACAGTCCTGATTTTCATATGCCCAAAGTTTTGGACATGACACTTAATATGCTTCTTTATGCTGATGACATGCTTTTACGCTCCACTACACAAGTTGGTATGTGGAGACTGCTTAAAAAGTTCAGTAACTACTGCCAAGAAAATAATTTTGGTAATTAATTACAGCAAATAGAAAATGGTTTTATTTGAGGGGGGGGGAGGAATGCCACAAGTGGTTTCACCTGGAATTTTAATCATACTGGTTTACTGCAGTTCACTCCCCTGCCCTGACCTGGACTAACAATAGATTCTTACTGTCTCTGTCTGTCTTAATTTACTGCATAGTGCAATATTTATTTATTTATTTATTTATTTATTTATTTATTTATTTACGGTGGTACCCCGACTTAAGAGCAGCTCGACTTAAGTGCAATTCAACTTAAGAGCGGAAAACGGTTGGCGTTATAACTGCCGCCTTACAAATTTTAGATATGGTCTGCTCGACTTACAAATATTTTTTTCATTTTTTAAATTTTTAAAACGTATTTTTTAAATTTTTTTTAGATAGGTAGCCCGAGTTAAGAGTAGTTTGACTTAAGAGCATGCATTCGGAATGGATTAAATTCGTAAGTTGAGGTACCACTTTATTTATTTATTTATTTATTTATTTATTTATTTATTTATTTGTACAGTTTATACACCACCCACTACCCAAAGGTCTCTGGGCGGCTTACAGTTAAAATGAACAGTTAAAACCATTAAAAGATTAAAATGTCAATTAAAACAATAAAAACATTTAAATCCAAACACTGAGGTTGTCATCAGAACCCACAATATATGTTAGGGCTATTTAAAAAAAAAACTTCTAGAACTGGAAGGTTTTTACCTGACGCCAAAATGTCATCTGTGTTGGCGCCAGGAGGATCTCACTTGGGACGGCGTTCCAATATCTCGACAATATCCTTCCACGGTGTCCTCCCAGCAACTGTAGAAAATAAACAGCCAGTAGATATGCTTCCTGAGAAGGTCCAGATCTGTCCAGGTTGCTTGCTACACCAACGGCACCAGACGAAGGTCAAAATTATTATGGAGAGATTAAACGGTGGAATTTAATTATGTATTCTGTTGCTCCTGCTACTTTTATTAATTTAGCAGTACAAACGGACCGGGGCCAAACAAGCCCGACATGATTAATTTACCAAGGCATCTAGGTAACAGATTGGGATCAAACGAGGAGGAGAGGGGGTGGTGGAAGTGGGGGGGGGAGAGAAGAGGGGGCAGAAAACATAGAGACCTGATCCTGTGTAAGATTGCAATGTGTTTGCTTCGTGAAGGACATGGAACTGTCTGGGTTTATCTTTATCAATGCTTTCCTCTGAAGGGAGGGAACCGGCTTTCAGATACTAATCAGTGCTAAAACAGTGCCACTCGATAATTACCCACCGTCCCCGCCTAATCCTGGAACTAAGCCCTCGCCCAATCCATGGGGGATACATCCCCCCCCCATCTATTGCATGGTCTGGGCTTACGTGTGTTCACTATTACCTCCATACACAAGCCAACAATCTTTAGAGTATCAACCTCGAGCGGGTGCAGAGGAGGGTGACCAGGATGAGTGAGGGTCTGGAGGAAATGTCTTATGAGGAATGGCTTAGGGAACTGGGAATGTTTAGCCTTTCAAAAAGAAGGCTGGGTGGGGGGGATATGATAGCTATGTTTAAATATTTGAAAGGATGTCATATCGAAGAGGGAACAGGTTTGTTTTCCATGGCTTCAGAGACTAGGATTTGGGGCAATGGTTTCAAACTACAGGAAAAGAGATTCCATTTGAACATTCGGAAGAACTTCCTGACAGTTAGAGCTGTTCGGCAGTGGAAGATGCTGCCACAAAGGAGGGTGGTGGAGTTTCCTTCTTTGGAAGTTTTTAAGCAGAGGCTGGATGGCCATCTGTCGGGAGTCCTGTGATGGGGGTTCCTGCCTGGCCAAGGGTTGGGTTGGATGGCCCTTGAGGTCTCTCCCAACTCTGTGATTCTGTGATTCTAGAGTACAGATTCATAGCAGGGACCAATTAGGGTGCAGACGGGTTCTCCCAACCTCCCTTTCTCCCTTTCTCGTTCTCTTTTTGTTGGGGTTTTGATTCGCTGCTTGATATTCGTCAGTAACATTCCATGTGCAGCCCCACAACCCCCAGGACAGTGGGTGGATTTTTTTTAAAAAAAATTGTCTTATCTTTTATGCACAGAATACTGGGCACATCCTTAGGTGAATGAACAGTATGCAATGGGTAATAGGCCTGGTGGCAAGTATTGCACATGTATGTATGTATGTATGTATGTATGTATGTATGTATGTATGTATGTATGTATGTATGTATGTATGTATGTATGTATGTATGTATGCATGTATGCATGCATGCATGCATGCATGTATCTGCCTGCGTGTGTGGAGTGTATGCATATGAATGGCATTTTCTAAGGGTGTTTCCCATAAGCCCAAATGAATCTATTGGGGTGGATGGTAGGAATTCTCATGCACACGAAAGCATGTGCGCTTGTACACAACTGAAATTTGTTTCCTTCCGATTCCAAAGTTGTGGGGGTTGCTTTGATCTGGCTTTTTTATTTAAAAAAATCTGATGGGGTAATATTTGGGCCCAACCACAGAATAATGCAGCTATTCTGAGCATCTAAAAATCAAGCCATACAATGAATCATCGTTGATTGTTTTGATTCGTGAGGTTCCTACCTTTCCTTTATTTCCACAGGCTTAAGCAGCACAGATGGATCTGTGTCGCACTATTAATAAAATCAGATGTTATGTTTTTTTATTTATTTAGCAAAAAGGAACAAAGAGTCAGGGGTTTTCTGGAGAAAGCAGGACATCCAGCCATTAATTTAAAGCAAGATTCGGCAAATATGAAGCCTTGAGAAGATTAAATAGAGTACCCTCCAAGCAGACCTGGAGTCCTCTGATTTCTTTTTCTTTCTGTTAAAGGACTCCTCTATTGCTCTATTGAGTAGAGACGCGCACAACTCAAAAAAATAATTTTTCATTTTTCGTTTTTTGTTAAGGGGCCCGTTTCGGTTCGTTTTCGTTTTTCGGGGTTTTTTGCACATTTTTTGTTTTCGCTTTCGTTACGAAACGAAACGAAAAAACAAAACGAAAACGAAAAATTTTCGTTTTCATTAGCATTCTTTTCATTGTGATGTGTCTGTCATAACGAAAATGAAAAACACGGCAAAATTTTTTGTTTCATTTTCGTTTTGTTTTCTGGAAAATTTTCATTTTTATTTTTGTTGCGTAACGAAAACGAAAAATGAAAACGAAAACGAAAATTTCGCTGAGTCGTGCCCAGCGAAATTGAGTTTTGCTGGATTCCTCAAGTCTCCCTGAGTTAGAACTGAGGCAAAATATTCCAAAGAGTTTGTTTTCTAAAAATTGCATTACACTATATTAAATTTATGCCTGGTCATTCTTCCCGTTACAAAATTAGAGATTTGTAACCACGACAGGACACAGAAAATACGCAGTAAAATCAGTTGTTCCCCTTTTTCGACAACTTAAACACCACGGAGGCTTGGAAAATAGAGCCGGAAAGAAGGAAAAAAATGTGAAGTAGTCAGGTAGAGACGGAACCAGAACAGGAAAATATGACGCAGAAGAGAGGACACTAACCCCCATGACCGCCCCCCCACGTGACCGCCCCCCCAAATACGCATGGAATTTATATACACAGAGAACGCTGGTGTGACCACGACCTTTGAGAGGTGGTAAGTGCTCTGACACTGGAGGCAATGAAGAAAAATTTAGACAACTGCCTGTCAGATATATTTTGACTTGTATTCCTCCCTCGAGCAGGGGGTTTGGAGTCAATGGCCTTATCACAGTGGTGGTGAACCCTTGAGACCCTCCAGATGTTTTTGGACCACAGCTCCCAGAATTCCGAGCCTGGATTGCCATTGACAAAGGACTGTGGGAGTTGTGGTCCAAAACATCTGGAGTGCCGAAGGTTCATGATTCCATGATTCTATGAACCCATCCTATCTAAGAGCATTATTGACAGCAAAGCCAGTTCAGAGCAAAAGCAATGTTTCCTGAATAGCTGGTTTCAAACGAGTGACAGGAAAATTATTTGCTTTTTGACACAGCTGGAAATGTCCTCCATAAGTTCTCCATAAATTCCTCTGGGAAAGTCAGCCGTTATATAAATGGAAATAATAAATAATAAATAAATAAAATAAGGGAGGTGTAGAGTCCTTCATCTCATTCCAACTTTAGGAATGCATAGCTTCCAAAACTATCAAGAAGAACCAACTTCTCATACATAGTGGGTTCGTCTGTTCCCGATACACAGCCTGCCAGTTTTTCCATGTAGTAGTGCTGCAAGTTTCTTGTTTAATTTAATTTTACGGTTAGACGTCATGGTTGAGGGAGATCCATAAGTGATTTATGATAATTTATCAGTCCACTTGGGCAAAAAAGAAAAAAGTGCACATCTTGTATTTGGCCTGCCCATGCCAACATCCCATCTGCTCTGCTTGAATAATGCACCAGCTTCACATAACAATCTTTTCCCCTTGCACACACACACTCACAAAAAAATCAATATACGGTGCATATGTTTTTTTTTTCTTGGCCCAGAAATATTTACCGAAGGCTGTTGTTCTTATTAACGATCTCCAAATGCTTCCCTTTCTACTTTTCCCCCTTGACCCTCCAACCCAAACCAGGGCTCCACAAACTCAGGTGGATTATTATGATCGTTTACATTTACGTGACTTTATAATATTCCTTTTTTCTCCTGATTATGCAACAAGTCTTCGCTAGAAAAGAGGAAAGGCCTATGGATCCTTTGAGCCTGTTATATCCCACCTAAGCTTTTACTGATGCTACTAACATAAGAACATAAGAAGAGCCGTGCTGGATTAGGCCAAAGGCCCATCTAGTCCAGCTTCCTGTATCTCACAGTGGCCCCACCAAATGCGTTTGGGAGCACACGAGACTAGATATCTGTCTCCTGATCCCACTCCCCTGCATCTGTCCCCTGTAGTATCCTGAGCTCCCCCAGCTCCCCTCAATGACAGGGGATGAGACATCAGCCCTAGAAAAGAAAATTACACCTTCCTGATTATTCCAGGCAAGGTATTTTCCATTAAAATGTTATTTAGAGGCACGGACCGCCTTGGGGATGAGCTACCATAGTTGACATTTCAGAGGGTCAGGTAAGGCCACGGCAAGCAATAAGGAAGCGACAGGGGGCATTTTCAGCCAAGATGTGGCTTGGCCATGGACGAAAGGTCAGCGTCAAGCCCACAAGTGGGCGGAGGCTTCCCTACATTCTGATTGGTCAGAGGTGTGTAGGAGCAGCCTCTGTTTGGGGCCATGGGGACCCCTGGAGATAGCCATTGGGCAAGGGGAGGGTTCCAGGTAGCGGACAGTGGGTTCTCTCTTGGTGGACAGCCATGGAAGTTGGAGACATGGGCTTTGAGCTCTTTGAGGTGCCCTCCCCCCAATATGAAGCCACAAACATGGTTTTCTTTTTCCGCCGCCCCCCCCCCCCCACTATCCATTCTTTAGGAACGTTGTAAAAATGCAGGTTTTGGGAAGCCTGGTTGGAAAAGATATGTGAGATCTACCTGGGCAGGAGGAAGAATGTGCCTTGAGATGCCACCTCTTAAAGTCATGTTTCGCAGTGGAAGATGCTGCCACAAAGGAGGGTGGAGAAGTCTCCTCCTTTGGAGGTTTTTAAGCAGAGGCTGGATGGCCATCTGTCGGAAATATAATGATGGGATTCCTGCATGGAAGGGGGTTGGACTGGATGGCCCTTGAGGTCTCCTCCAACTCTATGATTCTATTCTACCTGTTCAGGATGGACACCTTCAGGTTGATCTCCAGCAGGGCCACATATGCCCCGTGGGTTTCCATGGTTGAGCAGGGATTTGAACCCAGGTTTCCTGAGTCTTGGTCTGTCATTCAATCCCATTCACCACGCTGGTTCTCAGGAGAGAAGGGAGCCTGGTCTTAACTATTATACCTAGAAAATGGGGCAGGGAGGACAGGGGGGAAAACATGGATTTTGTCCCCTGTACCAGATTGCTGATGTTGTGTACAAAGGCGCCTGAGGGGGGATTTGATTGAGATGTACAAATAATGCAGTGGATAGAGGGAAGCTGTTCTCCCTCTCACAACATACCAGAACTAGGGGATATACACTCATGTGGGAATAACCCCCACGTGGGAAGCCCCAATCTGTGAGGCTTGG
>JAHTLZ010000268.1:3351540-3388472 GCA_023846285.1 Phrynocephalus versicolor | reverse complement strand
AAAAATTAGGAAAATTGAAATAAGAAAAAGAGAATAAAATCATTATGGAATGTTTTATTTAAACATGATGAATAAAATATTTTAATATTTTCCAAATGATTTTTCTAAAACATATGCATAGTGCCAGATTATTCTCATTTCTGTGCAAGGAGGACAAGCAAGTCCTAAGTTAAAAACTGACCTCTCTGATGCAAGAACAAGATGCATTTCTTCCTTTAGGACAGGCATGTCCAAACTTCGGCCCTCCTGATGTTTTGGACCACAACTCCCAGAATTTTAAGCTTAGATTGCCAATGGCAAAGAACTGTGGGAGTTGCGGCCCAAAACATCTGGAGGGCCAAAGTTTGGACACGCCTGCTTTAGGAAGTGCTGCTATTGTCACAGTGTGGAATGGTTTTTTTGTCTTGTGAAGCATCCCATAGGGAAAATTTTTATCATGCGAAGCGTGCCTATTCCCAGAATTTTTTTTCTTCCTACAAGTTTTTTGTCTTATGACTCGAGGCATTTGTCTAAAGAGGTACCAGTGTACAGTTTGTATATTAACCCATGACCTAAACATCAACAAGGCAAAGAAGACCAATGCATACATTGTTGTGTTAAAAAGAATCTGAAAACTTGGCCATAAATTAGTTTTCCTTGATTTGCTGATCTTTCAATCTGCCCCTTCTGTCTTTTGTTAATCTTTGTTTCTGAGCGATTTTTAATGATTCTATAGCTTATTTAGTTATGTGTATTTTGCTTTATTATGTCGTGTATTTATATATTATATATTGTTTTGTTGTGTTAGGTCTAATTCCTTCTAAACTGCCCAGAGTGGCCTTGTTGCTAGATGGTACAGTATATAAATAAATAAATAAATAAATAAGTATGGGGGAAATAATTTCCCCCTTGTAAAGAGTGCTTTTTCAGTGTCTGACTGTTAGAAAGAACAGTTGACAAAGTCAGCACTTCCAAATTTTGTTTCAATTTTGAAACAGACATATGAGCTTGCAGCTGACAAATGAAATTGGTTTGGTTCAGGTATGGGGTGTAATGCAACCCAAAGCCACGGGGTAAAAAACAACAACAACTATTGGCACTCCACATATTTTAGACTTCAGTTCCCAGACTTCAGTTCTCTGCTAGCATGTGCAAAGGGATATTGAGTGGGTTGATCCACGTGACCAGAAAAACAATTGCCAAATTAGGTTGGTGATACCTTTATAGGTCACTAATAAAACAAAACAAAAAATGCAAGCTGAGCTTTCGATGGCAAGCCATCTTTATCAAAGCATTGTACCAAAAGTACATTCTTGGCAAAAGATGTAGTTTGCCAGGCGTTGAGGTTCTTCCTGGGCAGGTGATATGATTTTACATATTTTTATCTTTCTCCCTTGAACAGGACACAAGGCAACTCACACCACCAAAATACAATATCCAAAGACTTTTTGTACACGACCCCTAAACTCCGCCGCAAATGGCTGCTAGCTCTGGAGCTTACAATTGTTTCCCCACCAGCTCCGGAGTTTGCAGGAAATTAAGTGCAACCACGCCCACCTAAGCGCGTCCCAGCGCACTTTTCATGTACCTGCTCTTGGAGGGTGAAAATCCCCAGATCCGGATGTAATCTGGTGAGTGCCGGGCTCTCCTCATTTCTGTTTTTTTTTTTTTTTTGCCTCCCGCCCCTTTAAGAGAAGGAATCAGGACGACGACGGGGCGGCTTCTCGTCGGCTTCGGAGGTGAGCCTGCATTTTTTCCTCTCTTTTTTTCTCCCTCCCCTCACGCAGGCAGAAGCAAGGAAGTGCGGAGGGGTGGGGACGCAGGAAGAGCAATGAACCCCCAAGATCTCTGGTCCGAATTTAAGTGGCCAGCGGATCTTAGGGGTCGTGTGAAAAGGCCCAAAGCTGAAAACAGAAAATATACAAACACCAGGCAGGGCCAAATGGCACACTGCAACACTGTAGACCAAAACAGCACCGGAACCTCATCAAAAGCAGTAAAGCACAACAGTCCATTCAGCAACACCACTTGGGGAGCCAGTCACTGAGGGAAAAGAAAGGTCTTCATAAAATCGTAGAATAGTGAAGTTGGAAGGGGCGTGTAATGCCATCACGTCCAACCCCCTGGTCGACCTAGGAAAACATATCAAAGTATATCTGCCAGGTGGTTGTCCAAATTTCTCTTGAATGCCTCCAGCACTGGCCACCTCTTCAGGTCACTGGTTCTATTGCCGTACTGATCTAACAGTTAAGAAGTGTTTCCTGATATTCACCCAGAAACTTGAGCCCACTGAGAGGGAGCCAACCCCGCCTCTTGTGGGAAGAACTCCCAAGGTCTGGGAGCAACAACAAATAAGGCCTTCTCCTGGGCCCTCATCAAATGCACTCATGAGGATAATGGGACTGAGAGAAAGGCTTCTCCTGACGATCTGAGCACCCAAACTGTCTCATCAAGGGAGATGCGGTCCTGGAGGTAGCTTGTGCACAAGCTGTTTAGGGATAGGATAAGGTGGACATAGTGGAATTGGAAAAGGTGCAGAAGAGAGCAACTAAAATGATTACTGGGATGGGGGACCTCTTTATGAGGAAAGGCTAAAACATTTGGGGCTCTTAAGTCTGGAAAAAAGGCGCCTGAGGGGGCATATGACTGAGAGGTACAAAATAATGCAGGGCATGAGTCAAGTGGATAGAGGGAAGCTCTTCTCCCTCTCACAAAATACCAGAACTAGGGGACATCCACTCAAATTGAGGGTTGGGAGAATGAGAATAGACAAAAGAATATACTTCTTGACCCAGTGCGTTGTTAGTCTGTGGAACTCCCTGCCACAGGATGTGGTGATGGCATCTGCCCTGGATGCCTTCCCAAAGAGGACTGGACAGATTCCTGGAGGAAAAGTCCATCACAGGTGACAAACCATGATGGAGATGTGTAATCTCCAGGCTTAAAACCAGGGTACTTCAAGGACCAGATGCAAAGGAGTGGTATCAGGAGACAGAGATCTAGTCTCGTGCTCTCCCAGAGACATCTGGTGGGGCCACTGTGAGATACAGTAAACTGGACTAATTGGGCCCTTGGCCTGATCCAGCATGGCTCTTCTTGTGCTCTTATGTTCTTATGGAGGCAATTCCAAAACTTCCCTAGCCCTGCCCAGCAACAAATGAGCTCCCAAGAAATGTTGAAGTGGGCAAGAGTCTGCAAGAATCAATGTGCCTGATTTCTCATCAGAAGAGAGAGGTCTTCTCTTACTATTATTTAACAGAATGAGATTCTCGGTGGCCCACATGGGAAACCCCCTGGCCACCATATTGTGAGCTCTTTGAACGAAGAACTGGGAGTATAACTACACCAGACAATTGACGCTCTATAAATAGATTGTCATGAATGTTCCGCCTCTCCCGATCCCTTTCCCATCACCAAACACTTGCTCTAGTTTAAAATGTAATAAATAAATAAATAAATAAATAACTAGTCCTTAAAATCAGCTCAGGTAGACTTAGTTTTGGCTTCCTTTGCTGTTTTTACCTCTATCGCCATGAAGAGAAAGGAAAAAAGGGGGGGGGGAAACCTACACCGAGGGGGGAAAAAAACACAACACAAAAGGCCAAGAAGGCAAAGGCATAAATTGTTGTATAAAAATATGTGGAATATAATAGCCCCCTTGCAAAGAGTGTTTTTCCAGCGTCTGGCTGTTAGAAAGAAGTGTTGACGACCGGGACGCCCAGACCAAATTTGCGAGCAAGACGGCAACACAATAGAGCTGTGATTGTTAGATGGAACGGTTGAGCTTTTTAATGGAAGGAACTTCACAGTCGTTTTCCCCCGAATGCGATTTCATAATTGTAATAATAGAAATGAGGATAATCATAGTGAGGCTAATAATAATAATAATCCTGCCAACATTTTTTTTTAAATGAAAAGGCAAGAAACTCCTTCCTTCCTGGCTCATTTAATTTAATGCAGCGGCTGATCTAGCTACCGACGAGGAAAGAGCAGTTGGGAGCAACGGAGGCTTTCTTCTGTAATTGCAAAGATGTGCCTGAGCTTTTTTTTTTTTTTTAAATTATTATTATTATTATTCCAGAGTGGGGTCAGTAATTAATATCCATGCACGCTCTTGCTGACGTGATGCTCGGGGTGGCGTGCCCCATAAAAGACTCCCTTTGTCTCGCTGATAATGAGGCAGACAGTTCGTGCTGTACAACGTCCAAGTTGCAGACAGGTGGAAGAAGGAGGTGGCATCTGTCTAAATATTGAATGCCACGCTTCCCCCATCTGCTGTGATAACAGCGCAAGTCTGTTTGGCTTCGGTTTATCTCCTTCTGCATCCAGCTAGCCGGCCATATGCCCTATAGGCTTCTCATGCCACCAGAGCGACACGGCTCCCCGAGGCAGGACAACCCCCCCCAGGAGCTGGTCACCGGTTGAGTACTGGGGGGGGAGTGATGGGGAGGGGAAAGAAGCCAAGGGAGGGGACGGGTGGGGTCAGAGGTCAGGCACGTGCTGGAATCAGCAGGCGACAGTCCATAAAGCTCGCTGAGTGGCACTGAAAAGGACCTATCGGGCGGAGGCCTTCGAAGTCAATTGACCGAGGAAGCCCAGCTGCCAATCACATCTCGTGACCGGCGCATACCTTCCAGGCTAGTCAAATAAGAAGATTTAGAGCCACATGGCAGGGCTCCCTTGATAATCCTGAGGACTTAGCCCAGCATGGCTTAGTGATCGTTGTGTTGACAGATGATGGGTACCGGCCAGCTGGGGTGGGTCGTCGGCACACGCTTGTACTGTAAAATTAAAATTAAATTAGTGCCACACTTAGGCACATGAGTTGGGCAACAGTTAGGCAGTCTGTTCAAGAGTCATCTTCGGTGTCAGTCATGATTTAAGCAGATGCGTTGTTGGGAGGGCTGGGCAGAGAGAAGTCTCCGGCGTTTGGAGCCCGCCCTGCCTCTCTCATCCCACTTTCTTATCTTCCATAAAGATGGAAATACAAGATTGCTAACTCTTTAACCAAGTTTTTCCCCTATCCCACCCAAGTTTTTTTTTTGTGTGTGTGTTGTGTCATTACAGTCATGACCAGTTCTTTATGACCCCATGTCCATGGAGTTTTCTTGGCAGGAATACTGGAGTGGATTGCCAGTTCCTACTCCAGGTGCCTACAGCACCTGGTGTTCCCTGGTGGTCTCCCATCCAAGTACTAACCAGAGCTGACCCTGCTTAGCTTCTGAAATCAGGCGAGATTGAATGTGCTTACGGCATCTAGGCAGTGAAACCTAAGTTTTTATGTTTACCCAAAAAACTTTTTTTGCATTTGTCATTAAAGTTATATCTTGTCCTTCCTTCAGGCAGTCTAGTTCAGATGAAGACTCCATTAACATGACAAATTCTTCTTCGTTCTAGCATTCCCCCCCTCAGGTGGAGGGTCTGCTTTTTGCATCCTGAAATGACCCTTTGCCCAACTGACTGCATCTTCAGGGCGTAGGCCGATGATTTGCCTGTCCTTATTGTCCTGCCATCTCTGTTTTGGCCACCCATGTGGCCGCCGACTAGAGATGGGCACGAATTTAAAAATGGCATTTCATTTGTCGTTTGTCGTTTGGAGGGTCCGTTTTGGTTCGTTTCCATTTTTCGTGAATTTTCACAAAAATTCATTTTTGTTCGTTTGTTACCATTTCATTACCATATATTTCATTTTTTGGTGATTTTTTTTTAGGATTTTAAGCAATTCACTCATATTGCAGTAACGGAAATGAAACGCACGACAAAATTTCCAGTGTTTCTGTTCATTTCGTTTCATTTTAGAGACAAAATTCGTTTGTCATTTTGTTACGTAACGAAATGAAAACACGAAAACGGAAATGAAAAATTGTTCGTTTCGTGCCCATCTCTACCGCCGACCATCAATATTCAAGTGGTTCACAGTTTGGTCGATGGTGGGAGGTGCTGCTCTGAGACCATGTATGTACCAGTGGAAGCAGCTTTCTCTCATCTCCCTTGTTACTTACCACACCTAGTTTATGTTGGATAGTTCTGATGCAGGAGGCAGATGGGAAGACTGATCCACCACAGTGCCATCTGCCCTTGTTCCAGATAATTATATTTGTCTAGGGCAGTGGTGGCGAACCTTCAGCACTCCAGATGTTTTGGACCACAACTCCCAGGATTCCAAGCCTGTACTGCCAGTGACAAAGGACTGTAGGAGTTGTGGTCCAAAACCGCTGGAGTGCTGAAGGTTCGCCACCACTGGTCTAGGGCAGTGTTGGCAAACCTTCGGCACTCCAGATGTTTTGGACCACAATTCCAAGAATTCCAAGCCTGTACTGCCAGTGACAAAGGACTATAGGAGTTGTGGTCCAAAACATCTGGAGTGCCGGAGGTTTGCCACCACTGGTCTAGGGGGCATCTGATGAGGAATGCAGATATACCTCGAAGAGGAATCCTGCTGGAGACTGCTGATACCCAGGAATTGGGGAAGTGATGCAGGAGAAAGAAGGGGGTGAAGGAACCTGAGGAGAAAGGAACAAACTGGATTCATCACCACAAAAAGGTGGGAAATTCAGAGGAGGGGATAGGACAGTGGAAGGAAAAGAGGGGGAAGGGAAAAAGGGGGGGTCTCAGGGGCAGCTAAGGTGAGAGATTGGGGGGGCAGGATACTTCCACCTGGATGGAAGTGGATATGGCTTGAAGACCCACTGGACCCATAAATGGGAATGGGTGATGATACCTAAAGAGGATGCTGGACGTCGAAGGTGGGTAGCCGAAAGAGAAGGTTCCTCTTACTGAGGCAAAATGGAGGCTTGAGAGTGGAGAAGAAAGGGTATTTGTACACGACCCCTAAACTCCGCCGCGAATGGCTCCCAGCTCCGGAGCTTAAAATTGTTTCCCCACCAGCTCCAGAGTTTACAGATAATTAAGTGCGACCACGCCCACCTAAGCGCGTCCCAGCGCACTTTTCAGGTACCTGCTCTCCGGAGGTGGAAATTCCTGATGCGGATATAACATAGTGACTGCCAGGCTCTCCTTGCTTCTGTTTGTTCTTTTTTTGCCCCTGCCCCTTTAAGAGATCTGAAAGTAGTGCCGGGACGGCAGAACGGAGGTGAGCGGCATTCTTTTCTTCCTTTTTTTCTCCCTCCCCTGATGCAGCCAGCAGCCAGGAGTGCGGAGGGGGTGGGAACGCAGGAACAGCGACAAACCCCTAAGATCTCTGGTCCAAATTTAAGTGGCCAGCGGATCTTAGGGGTCGTGTGAAAAGGCTGAAAGTTAATAGAAGAATCATAGAATCACAGAGTTGGAAAAGACCTGAAGGGCCATCTAGTCCAACCCCCTGCCATGCAGGAACTCCCATCACAGGACTCCCAAGAAAGGGCTCCAATAGAGAGAGAGAAAAGAGCAAAAGGGCCAAATGGAGTGAATATCAGGAGGTGAATTGGTGGGAGAGGCAGGAGGCAGGGCAAACACGTTCAATGGTCCCGACTGGTGATGAGAAAGGGGTCTGCCAGAGGAACGGGTTCCCTTGCTACCAACGTCACCCAGGATGGGATTGAGAAGCCTCTGGGATGAAGGGAATCCCTGTTTGTCAACTATGAGCCTTTTTACACGACCCCTAAACTCCGCCGCAAATGGCTACCAGCTCCGGAGCTTAAAATTGTTTACCCACCAGCTCTGGAGTTTACTGAAAATTAAGTGCGACCACGCCCACCTAAGCGCATCCCAGCGCACTTATCATGTACCTGCTCTCCAAGGGTGAAGAATCTTGATGCGGATGTGCCGGGCTGTCCTCGCTTCTTTTTGTTGTTGTTTTTTGCCTCCCGCCCCTTTAAGAGAAGGAATCACAACGACGGGGCAGCGTCCACCGGCACCGGAGGTAAGCCTGCATTCTTTTGTCCCTTTTTTCTCCCTCCCCTCACGCAGCCAGCAGCCAGGAAGTGCGGAGGGGTGGGGACGCAGGAAGAGCGACAAACCCCTAAGATCTCTGGTCCGAATTTAAGTGGCTAGCGGATCTTAGGGGTCGTGTAAAAGCGCCTCACGTTTGCCCAAGGAGACTGTCCTGTATCCAAGTTCTAATCCCTTTGTTTCCCCGTTGAGACCGTGGACTGATCCACAAGTTCCTCTAGACATTTCTACTTTTCACGAACCTTTAATAAATAAAAAAGGCCAGTTTCTAAGTTTCTAAGTTGCAAATATGCAAAACCACCAGTTTACAAATATCTAACATCCAAAATCACAAATCGCACACATCAAAAAAGGACAATCATTTAAAACTACAGATTAAAAAGGCTTGCATTCCCATTGCATAGCTCCGTCCGCTTAACAGGATCGATTGTCACCTGCCATGATGTGTAAGTAAAGCGTACCTTGTTAAATTCCAGCTTCAGAACCCTGGAGTTAAACCTTTTATTAAAGGAGACCGAGAACCAACAAACCCATCAGGTCTAAGGAAGAACTCTCATAGTAGTATCATTTGTGACATGGGTGAGTAAGGAGATCCCAAT
Organism: Phrynocephalus versicolor; assembly: GCA_023846285.1. Classification (NCBI taxonomy): domain Eukaryota; kingdom Metazoa; phylum Chordata; class Lepidosauria; order Squamata; family Agamidae; genus Phrynocephalus; species Phrynocephalus versicolor. Next base: position 3,380,004 of record JAHTLZ010000268.1, on the reverse strand, counting down.
ATTCAACGGAGGAGACACATTTCCATGGCATGGAGGTGGCCCAGTACTCTGTTCCATGAAGTGCAACAGGGCGGACAATCCTCTTGTAAATCTTAGATTTGAGCCGGATTGGCATTTGTCTGTCACAAAGCATTAAAAGGTCAGGTTTGTTTTCCATGGCTTCAGAGACTAGGACTCAGGGCAACAACAACAACAACAACAACAACAACAACTACTACTACTACTACTACTACTACTACTACTACTACTACTACTACTACTACTACTACTACTACTACTTTATTTTTATGCCGCCTTTCTCCCCAAAGGGACCCAAGGCAGCTTACAACAAATTCAAAGAGAGTACAATAAAAACAGTACAGTGTAAAAACATCACAATACCTATAAAATGCTATAAAATACTATACAATATAATACAGTAAGAAACAAGATTAAAAACAATAGCTGCAGCAGAGTTTGAAAAGCTCCCCAGCCAATAAGACTAAAAAAGTAAGATGTTATAAAAAAAATTGTAAAGGCTGGAGGCTCAGAAGGCTTGCCTAAATAAGTAAGTCTTAAGGCCTTGCTTGAATATTTCAAGGGAGGAGGCAGTTCTTAACTCAAAGGGGAGGGAATTCCATAGTATCGGTGCCACTACTAAGGCCCTCTTTTTTGCTGCTGCCCCTCGCACTTCCTTGGGTGGTGGTACTTGTAGAAGGTCTACTCGTAGAAGAAACTACAGAAAATAGATTCAATTTGAACATTAGGAAGAACTTCATGACAGTTAGGGCTGTTCGGCAGTGGAAGATGCTGCCCCAAAGGAGGGTGGTGGAGTCTCCTTCTTTGGAGGTTTTTAAGCAGAGGTTGGATGGCCATCTGTTGGAAATACTGTGATGGGGGTTCCTCCATCACAGGGGGTTGGACTGGATGGACCTTGAGGTCTCTTCCAACTCTATGATTCTATGATTCTACGTTGCAAATATTCAAAACCACCAGTTTACAAATATCTAACATCCGAAACCACAAATCGCGCACATCAAAAGGGGCAATCATTTAAAACCACAGATTAAAAAGGCTGGCATTCCTATTGCATAACTCCGTCCACTTAACAGGATTGATCGTCACCTACCATTACGTGTAAGTAAAGAGTTCCTTGTTAGATTCCAGGATTCGTGCAACTTTGTAAGACAGCAGAAAGCAAAATAAAAGCAACATAAAGCACCAGCAGTCAAAACGTCCTGTTTTGGTCCCGTGGACGATGCATGTTCTTTCCACTCCCCTGCATCTTTTATTTTAAAAACCAGATATGTGTGAAAATCAACACTAAGATTCGTTTTGATTATTATACTATGCTTTCTCTTTATATATGCAATGAACAAAAATAGTGCACAGTCTATTAATGTGTATGTATGCTTGGTTTAGACATTTAGGCCACATCACTTTGAAAGAACGATGAACATATATTTTAAAGACTCTGCAACAGATTATGATTTATGCTCTAAATGCAGGATCCAATGTTTTGAAGAAGACGTGGGCGGGAGGAACTAGGCAAAGAGGAGACAATGGAAAATGGATATGTGAGACAAAAGGGATAGACTTAGCTGCCTGTCCTGTGTCTCTTTAATCTGTTAATCTTGTTACCCAGTTCTGTGTTTGTTGGTTGGGAGGAAAGCAATCAATCTTAGCCTAGATAGGAGGGCTCAGATCCAGAAGCACACGCAGGGCGGGGTATGAGCAGGGATAAAACATCCCAGGTTTTCAGTGATGACTCTGACTTGGTCTGTAGCATCCCTAGTAGCAGATCAGAAGATGGAGGCTGGGGGCCATGCTCAGGATCGCCCCTCCCCATAGCTTGATGAGAAGGCCAATACAGTATTTTCCCATCTATTAGATACCCCCATGTATAAGATGACCTCCACTTTTCCGACCCCAAATTAGAGTTTCGCAACTGCGCGGCCCTCTCTTCAGCTTACTTCTGTGCAAAAGGCGACCCTCAATTTTAGCCTAACAATTTTAAACAAAAATATAGTCTCGTACACAGAAAAATACCGTCAAGGATTGTAGTTCTGACAGAACGTCTGCAATATGTATTTAACAGATTACAAAATGGATTCTGTAAATTGTGCCACGTCATGAACTGGACAAGAATGTGTGTTAGTTCTAGGGCACAGGTGCAAAGAATAATGAGCCTGTAAGGTCAGGATGATTAGTGCCAGGTGGAATAGTTTGATCACCTCCCTTCATCAAGGATCTTATTGGGCTACAGCAGGGAGCTGTATGTATAAAAATCGCAGGCCAACCAATGTGAATTGGGACTGCCTAAGGGGAGAGGTGGCTTTCCCCATGCTCTGTTGTATCTTCTCTATATGCTGTCCTTTGTATATTGTTATTGTATATTACTCTTTGTCAGGTGTACATAAGTTTGTCGGGTGTACATAAGGTGTACATAAGTGTACATAAGGTGTACATAAGTTTTGAATAGAGAAAGGCACAAAACGCTAAAATGGCATTTCATTTCGTTTTTCGTTTCTCCTCACCCCAGTTCATTTTGTTTATTACCAAATGAATTTTTAAAAACAAATTTGTTTCGCAATTCGATTCATTTCATTTTTTGCTTTGTTTTGTTTTTTGGACTTCCCAGGGCCCCATCGGTGCTTTTCTTGTTTCAATTTTTTTTTAAAAAAAGCCCTGACCAGCTCTAGCGCGCCCAATGCTTGCCGCTTTTTTTTAAAAAAATTTTTATTTTTTATTTTTATTTTTTATTTTTTCCCCTGCAATCCCAGCAGGGGGCCTGTACTACAGATAATCGGGGCTATTTTTAAAAAGGCCTGATCAGCTCTAGGGCGGCCCCCAGCCCGCGCTACGGCTGATCTCTTGGGCATGGGGGGAACAGGCTTTCCCCAAAGGAATGGTCTAATGCATTCCTATGGAGAAATGAAATGAAATGGAATGAAACAGAAATTTCTGTTTTGTTTCGTTTCCTTTCACTTCCAGAGTGGGGTTCGTTATTGTGTTTTATTAGGGAACAAAATGAATAATGAATAACAAAACGAATTAAAAATTCATTTTGTGCCCATCTCTAGTTTTGAACTAAGTTCTATTGCCTTGTTTATTTGTCTCCTAGCTCCTTAATCACTAAGGTCATTTATTCTTCCACAACACTGCTAATCTCTGCGAGTAGTTTATATTTCCTTGAACAGAACAACTCCCCGTTTGCATAAGAGGGTTATATACTGTACAGGGAGATCAGACCAGGGGACATCAGCTTGCATCCTCAACATATTCAGATCATCGGGAGAAGCCTTTCTCTCAGTCGCACTCTCTTTGCAGGTATGATTGGAGGGGACACTGCTCCTAGACTCTGTAACTCCCTCCCACTGGAGGCCAGGCTGGCCCCGTCTTTGCTCTCCTTCTGAAAGCTGGTAAAGACCTGTCTCTTCAGATAAGCTTTCCCTTAATGACCTGCTGCCGGAGTGGGAGTTTTAATTGGATTGTTGTACCTTACTGCTTTGAATGTGTTTTGGTGTTATTTTCGTTGACCTTAATACAAATGTGGTATTGGTTTGATCCTTTATAGTGTTTTTAGCTTTAAATGCTGCCTTTTGTAACTGGTGATTGACTTTTCCTCCAGAAATCTGTCCAATCCCCTTTTGAAGGCATCCAGTCCAGATGCCATCACCACATCCTGTGGCAGGGAGTTCCACTGACTAACAACACGCTGGGTGAAAAACATATTTTCTTTTGTCTGTTCTCACTCTCCCAGCCTTCAATTTGAGTGGATATCCCCTCGTTCTGGTATTTTGTGAGAGGGAGAAAAAGTGTTCTGTTTATATACCGCCCCATACCATGCCCCATATCCCTCTATCCACTTTACTCATGCCTTGCACATTATTTCGTACGTCTCAATCATATTCCCCCTCAGGTGCCTTTTTTCCAGACTAGAGAGCCCCAAATATTTTAGCCTTTCCTCATAAGGGAGGTCCCCCAGCCTAGTAATCATTTTAGTCACTCTCTTCTGCACCTTTTCCAGTTCCACTATGTCTTTTTTGAGATGCGGTGACCAGAATTGTACACAATACTCCAGGTGCGGCCTTACTATCATCTTCTGTAATGGCACTATAATGTTGGCTATTTTATTTTCAGTCCCACTTTTGATAATCCCTAGCATGGAACTGGCCTTCTTCACCGCTGCCCCACACCAGGTAGACACCTTCATTGAGCTGTCCAACAGCACACCAAGATCTCTTTCCTGATCTGTCACGGATAGCACGCAGACTGGCTAGGACCACCATTAGCCTCATTAATGGCACTGCTGTTAAAAATAATGTTGGTTCTTATAGTTCAGTGAGTTCCAGCTGGCCAAGCTATCATTGTAATGTCTCACAATGCCTAGATCAAAATACAGTGAGGGGTTATGGGAAAGGTACATAGTAGGGAGTATCTTCTCCCATTGATCGACTTCAGGAAACGTCTCCTGCCCACCACGGGCCATGTGGTTTCTCTAACACTGCAGCCCTACTTCATGAGGTTTCGTAGTTGAGCCCCATCCAGGCCCAAATGGTAGCTTGGTCTATATTCCCAATCACCTTGAGAAACAGCCTGACAAGTGTTCATGGCTGGAAATGGTTAGAACAGAGAATGGGGAAATGGACCAAAAGAGCCGCAAGGACGTACGTTGGTGAAAGATGGATTTAAGGCATAAAGATGACACCATCGTATTGGCAGAAAGCGCTTTTAGGGGAAGCGAAAGAAGGAAGTGCCAACACAGGACAGTAGCAGAAGATCAAAAGAACCAAAATCATGATGACTACAGAGGAATGCAGCATAATCTGTCCCGGAAACCAAAATACTCATATATCAAAGTAAATTTCCCCATAAGAAATAATGGAAAGTTAGATTATTCATTCTGGGCCAAGACCCACAGCTAGGGCTGGCTGTCCCACATGGGCCCACTACACTGGCTAGATGCCCCTTCTGGGCACCGCCTGGCCCACAACAAGACCCAGAGGCCCAGCTTGGGCCCACTGTGCACACCGGAAGCTGCTGAAGGGCACGGCCAGGCCTGCAACGGGGAAGACCTGCCAGCCATGGCGGCAAGAGCCTGCCAGCTGCGTGGGCCAGGGGCGTCTGCCCAGGACCTTGGTGGCAACTGGATGCTCCTTCCTCCCTTCTTCCTCCTCCTCTGCCACTGCCATCTTGGGAGCCTGCCAGGAAAGCAGCAGGGACCATGAGGAGGAGGAGGAGGAAGAAGAGGTAAGCCAGTCCAGATGGGAGGGAAGGACAGCCCTGGCCCACACTGCCGTCACCCCCTTGCCAGTGTGACAGCTGCAAAGGTCTGACGGCAACAGCTGCAGCCTCCGCTGTGGCAGAGGAGGGTACTCGTTTTGCAAGACGTTGCTCACAAAGCAAAGCAAAATTGTACCGCTGTACAGTAGGAACCCCGCATCCCCTGATTCATTAACCACGGATTCAGTTATGCATGGCTGGCAGAGGGAATAACTAAATAAATAAATAATTCAGCAGCCTCAAAGTAAGCTACTCTCACAAACAGCAGGTGTAAAGCTTCTGTTGCAAAACAGCAGCCGTAAAGCCAGCTACTGTCACAAAGAGCAGCTGTAAAACAAGCTACTGTCCCAAAATAGCAGCTGTAAAGCAAACTACTGTTGCGAAACAGCAATTTGGGGGTGGTTTTTTTTTTTGGCGTTTTCTCTTTATATATATATATATATATATATGTATAATCCATGGAAAGACCTGGAACAAATCCTCAGTGGATATTGGGGCCCTACTGTAAACAGTTTGTAATGAAGGATTTGAAGTGGTTAGAGAAAACTGACGAAGCTGTTTGGATGAGCAGTGAGCTTCGTGCTATATGCATGCTGGGCTGTTTGCGCAAGAGAGCCTTAACTGGAAAGGTGACCCACAAAGAGGGCATGAGAAGGAGAGAACCTTCATCCCCTCCCCCACTGTTCCTCCAGGATCTGCCCCCCCCACCCCGCTGAGTGGGTGAGACACAGTTGGGGTGGGGGGGAGAGCGCAAAAAATGACTTTGTCTCCAGGTGCTCCAAACTCTAGCTATGATGTAAAGTGTAACAATAAATAGCTGCTCCCAGCAGCTTCCAAGTTCTTTTCTTGCAGAGCAGCAGAAAGAGAGGAGGCTTGCAGAACAATAGAGTGAGCATACGGCGGCGAGCACACGGACAAGGGTGTGGAGCTTCTGACTACAGTGATTGAGGGGGTGGAGTTTTACTTTTAAATAACGGCTCCCAGAGTGAAAACTAAAAATAAACAGCCATTCTATCATACTAATTTATTCTGGGTGTGTTCCCAAGCAGAGCTGCTGCTGAGGAGAACCAAACAAACAGGAGCAAGTCAGTCCCGGTAAGTTTCTGGGGTGCTTGCAGTTGGAGTAGAGCTGCTTTAGAGGCCCATGCACCACTAGATTTCAAATGAACAACAAAGGAAGAAAATAGTCTTACTAGATACAAAGGTAGTAAAAGTGTACATTTTTGAGAACCAGAATATTGTACTCATTAAAATGGGGTTGGAGGGAGCCGCTGTAGTCACCTGCAACACTTGTGCCATGTTTGTCATCTTGCCAAAGCACGTGGAGGACTACACTTGCGGCAAGTGCAAGCTGGTTACATTACTAGAAGAGAAGGTCCAGCAGCCAGAGGTCTGCATATCTAACCAGCAACAAATTATTGAGCTTGACCTGTTCTTGGACAGAGCGGAGCAGACTACCCTGGACAAAGAAGAGACAGGGCATACTTTTGAGGAAGAAGTCACTTCACTAACTCCGGAAGTAGATACATGGACGAATCTGACTCGAAGAAGCCCAAAGTCTGAAATTACACAATCAGTTTGAGTCTCTTTCCCTCATCACACCTCATGAGGAATGCACAGAGGAACAACTGTTTCCACCTTAGGATCTCTCCCTCATCACACTTGATGAAATACAGGAAGACAAACAACAGGAACACACTGAAGATCTCTCCTTTAATATAGTTGATGAGGTGCATGTAGATGAACAGGCTGCAGGATAGAGGCTCCTTGTGCTAGGTGATTCAGTTATTAGAAATACAGAGGGGTGGCTTTGTGATGCACATGTTAACCTATGGTGACTTGCCTGCCAGGTGCAAAGGTTGCAGACATCACGAGAAATCTAGATAGGTTTTTTAGAGAGAACTAGGAAGGAGCCAATGGTCATGGTACATGTTGGTACCAATGATGTTGGGAAGGCAAAACTCTCAGTCCTGGAAGCCAAATTCAGGTTGTTAGGAAGAAGATTAAAGTCCAGGACTTCCAAGGTAGCATTTTCAGAAGTGCTGCCTGTTTCTCGTGCAGGACCTGCCTGGCAGGCAGAGCTCAGAAGCCTCAATGTGTGGATGAGGCGATGGTGTCGAGAGGAGGGCTTCAGATTTGTCAGGAACTGGAGAACATTTTGGGACAAGCCAAACCTGTTCAGGAGAGATGGGCTGCACTTGAACTATGATGGGACCAGATTGCTGGCAATCAACATCAAAAAGGCTGCAGAGCAGCTTTTAAACTGGGGGGAAGCCGACAGGAGCTGGGCAGTATCTGGTTTGGGAAAGTGTCTACTTGAGTAGTGAGGAGGATGCAAAAATTACTGAGCAGAATGAGGAGCTAGTCACCAGCACTCCAGCAGAAGGATGCAAGAGACAGTCTAATGATGCAACTGGACTCAAAAGACTGCATGAGACAAGCATCTATAAATGCTTGTATGCAAATGCCAGAAGCCTCCAGAACGAAATAGGGGAGCTGGAATACTGAGAAATAGATTCAAATATTGATATTATAGGCATCACTGAAACCTGGTGGATGGATAATAACCAATGGGATATAGTTATCCCAGGCTACAAACTGGACAGGAAGGACAGGAAGGGGCAAGTGGGAGGTGGTGTAGCCTTGTATGTCAAAGAAGTGATAAAATAATACGAATGGGATTATCTAGGTGATTTGGAGTCATCATTAGAAACTGTGGGTAAGAGTATCAGGCCATAAGGATGGTCTAACAATAGGCATATGTTATCTGCCTCCGACCCAAGCCCCTGAGGGAGACTGGCAGTTGGAGAATGTTGTAAAGGAGGCATCCAAGAAGGGAAGCCTGGTTATAATGGGGGACTTCAATTACCTTCACATAGACTGGGTGAACTGTTGTTCAGCACATGATAAAGAGATAAAGTTCCTAGATTGTTCCCTGGAACAGATGGTTGAAGACCCAACTTGAAGAATCCTTGACTTGATCCTGAGTAATGTACAGGATCTGGTGCAAAATGTTAATGTGACTGATCCAATAGGGAACAGTGACCACTAGGCAATTACTTTCTACTTAATCACAGACTGCCAATCACTGATAAAATCTAACACAGAGACCTTACATTTTCAAAAAGGAAATTTCCCAAATATGAGGAAGCTAGTAAAAAAGAAGCTGAAAGGGAAAACTGAGAGAGACCAAACACTCCAAGAGGCATGGAGGCTGCTCACAAAAACAATAGCAGAGGCCCAATTGGAAGGCATACCCAAAAGGGAAAAGGGCACTGCCAGGTCCAAGAGGACTCCGATGTGGCTTACAGGAACTGTTTGGGAAGTGATCAAAAGCAAGAGAAACTCATTGGGAAGATGGAAGTCTTGTCCAAACAAGGTCAACAGGCAGAAACATAAATTCTGAAAGATCAAATGCAAGGCAACAATCAGGAAAGCAAAGTAAGACTTTGAGGAGCGTATAGTTAAAAACACTCAAAGAAATAACAAGGAGTTCTTTAACTACATTAGAAGTAAGAAAGAACCCAACTAGGAAGGCCATTGGATCATTAGACGACAATGGAAGGCAGGGGATTATTAAAGAAGATTGCAGAGAGACTCAATGAATTCTTTGGGTATTTGTACACGACCCCTAAACTCCGCCGCAAATGGCTCCCAGCTCCGGAGCTTAAAATTGTTTCCCCACCAGCTCCGGAGTTTACAGAAAATTAAGTGCGGCCACGCCCACCTAAGTGTGTCCCAGCGCACTTTTCAGGTACCTGCTCTTGAAGGGTGATAAATCCCAGATCCGGATGTAAAGGAGTGAGTGCCCGGCTCTCCTCGCTTCTGTTTGTTGTTGTTGTTTTGCCTCCCGCCCCTTTAAGAGAAGGAATCAGGACGACGAAGGGGCGGGGAGGCTTGGACCGGCAAACGGAGGTGAGCCTGCATTCTTTTATCCCCCTTTTTCTCCCTCCCGTCATGCAGACAGGATCAAGGAAGTGCGGAGGGGTGGGGACACAGGAAGAGCAACAAACCCCCAAGATCTCTGGTCCGAATTTAAGTGGCCAGCGGATCTTAGGGGTCGTGTGAAAAGGCGCACATGCCCACAAGAGAGGGAAACCAAAGAATTAAATCAGATAGAAATAACCGGGGAGAAGGTTCTTGAATGTCTTGTTAAACTCAATGCAAACAAATCACCAGGACCAGATGGCATCCATCCACGAGTTCTCAAGGAATTTAAAGATGAAATTGCTGAGTCCCTAGCCAAAATATATGACCTTTCCCTCAAATCAGGTGTTGTGCCTGACGAATGGAAGGTAGCAAATGTAACACCAATCTGCAAAAAAGAATCCAGAGGTGTTCCAGTTTGACATATGTCCCAGGTAAAGTGATGGAAACCATCCTAAAAGATAAATTAATAGGCACTTAGAAGAGAAGGCGTTGCTGAAGGAGAGCCAACATGGCTTCTGCAAGGGCAAATCATGCCTCATTAATCTGTTGGAATTTTTAAGAGTGTCAACAAGCGTATGGATAAGGGAGATCCAGTTGACATTGTTTATTGGGACTTTCAGAAGGTTTTTGACAAGGTCTCGCACCAAAGGCTCTTGAATAAACTTGCCAGTCATGGAATCAAGGGACAGGTCTTGTCCTGGATCAGCAACTGGCTAAGGGACAGGAAACAGAGGGTAGCACTAAATGGACACTTCTCCAAGTGGAGGGAGGTAAAGAGTGGGGTCCCCCAAGATTCAGTACTGGGACCCCTGCTTTTCCACCTCTTCATAAATGACCTAGAAGTAAGAGTAAATAGCAAGGTAGCCAAATTTGCCAATGGCACCAAATTATACAGGGTAGTGAAAACTGAGAGAATTGTGAGGAGTTCCAGAGAGATCTCTTAAGACTGGGGGAGTAGGCAAACCAGTGGCAAATGAGCTTCAACATTAGTAAGTGCAGAGTGATGCACATTGGGGCAAAAAAAAAAATCCAGTTACATTTATAAACTGATGGGGTCTGAACTCTGTTCAACAAGCCAGGAAGGGGACCTTGGTGTCCTGGTTGACAGCTGAATGAAGGTGTGTCAACCCAGTGTGCTGCAGCACTGAAAAAAGCAAACTCAATGCTAGGGATCATTAGGAAGGGTATAGAAAATAAGTCAGCAAGTGTCGTTTGACCTCTTTATAAATCTATGGTGAGGCCCCATCTGGAGTATTGTGTACAGTTCTGGTCGCCATACCTCCAGAAGGATGTGATGGAAATGGAAAAAATGCAGAGGAGGGCAACCAGAATGATTAGGGGACTGGAACACTTTCCTTACCATGTAAGGCTGCAACGGCTGGGCCTCTTCACTCTTGAATGATGTGCCTAATAGGTGACCTCTTTGAAGTTTATAAAATCATACACAGTGTGGACAAAGTAGATAAGAAAAAACTGTTTTTCCTATCCCACAACCTTAGAACTAGGGTGCACTCCATGAAACTTTTGGGTGCTAGATCTCAAATAAATAAGAGAAAGTACGTTTTTAAGAACATAAGAACATAAGAAGAGCCATGCTGGATCAGGCCAAAGGCCCATCTAGTTCAGCTTCCTGTATCTCAGAGGGGCCCCACCAGATGTGTTTGGAGCACATGAGACTAGATATCTGTCTCCTGATACCACTCCCCTGCATCTGGCCCTTGAAGTACCCCGGTTTTAAGCCTGGAGATTACACATCTCCATCATTGTTTGTAACCTTTGATGGACTTTTCCTCCAGGAATCTGTCCCACCCCTTTTGAAGGCATCCAGGCCAGGTGCCATCACCACATCCTGTGGCAGGGAGTTCCACAGACTAACAACGTGAGTATCACCCAGAGTATCACTGTTCTCTGGAACTCCCTGCTGGAAGAAGTGGTGACAGCAGTCAGCCTTGACAGCTTTAAGAAACGGTTAGACATGTTCATGGAGAACAAGGGTATCAATGGCTTTCATTTTGGATGCCTAAGGACAACCTCTGGGTGGGAGAGATAGGCAGGATATCTCTCAATACCATTTGCGGGGAATCATAAGCAGGTGAAGACATCTGCTTGGGAATACTCTGAAGCAAATGGTGACCCACTGTGTGAGACAGAATGCTGGATTGGATGGACTGTGGCCTGTTCCAGCAAGGCTGTTCTTATGTTCTTATGTTCTGAGACTTCTCTGGGACTTGAACCAGCAACGTTACATTCTGGTTCCCTGTCCATACGCAACATTTGGGGTGAACCTCCAGTCTAGGTCATTCATTTTTTTTAAAAAAAACACCCACTAATGTAACATCTGGAATAGAGATGGGCACAAAACGAACAATTTTTCGTTTCCGTTTTTGTTTTTTCATTTCGTTACGTAACGAAATGACAAACGAATTTTGTCTCTAAAATGAAACGAAACGAACAGAAACACTGGAAATTTTGTTGTGCGTTTTGTTTCCGTTACTGCAATATAAGTGAATTGCTTAAAATCCTTTAAAAAATCACAAAAAAATTGAAATTAATTGTAACGAAATGAACGAACACGAAAACGAATTTTTTGCAAAAATTCATGAAAAACGGAAACGCACCGAAACGGACCCTCCAAACGACAAACGACAAACGAAATGCCATTTTTTTGATTCGTGCCCATCTCTAATCTGGAAATAAGCAGCACCGGTTCAGCCCATGGGCACACACTGAGCATGTTGGAAAAGAAGGAACAGGGTCCGCACAGAAGCAACACATTCAGTTTCAGTGTTTCAACCATCATTGAAACAAAGAGAGAGGGGGCGGGAAGAGCTTTCCGTATCCCCAGCCTAGGAGAAAATGTTTCCCTCGGTTTTTACGATCAAAGGGGATGGATACAGTTTAAACAGCATGAAATAATCATTAGGTTTACAATACAAAAAAATTTTTTCAGGGGTCGTGGTGGAAAACCCCGCAACGAAAACAAAACAACAACACGGGCGAGGCAGCTGCTTGATTGCCCGTGTAGAAGGAATGAATGCAAAAATAATTTTATGATGCGCAGCCAAGCAAAGCTGGTGGTAGGGAAATTAGGGTTAAGAAGCTCACCTCACTCCTTGTTTCCTCTTTGAAGATCCTTTCCTGCTTGGGGAGAAGGTAATGAAACTATTTTACCTCCCTGCCTGCAACAGGGAAGGCACGGAGCCAAAATAATAATAATATATTTTTTTTTGAAACACACGCGTGCACCCGCACCCTTTTGCAGTAAAGCGCGCTTCTGTAAAAACCGTAAGGACAATAAAGGAAAGACGGTGGGTTACTTTTTCAAAGACCATTTGTTCAGAAATGCACTACTCCAAGAGAACAATCCTTTGATTCACTGTTTTCTTGCCATTAGAGATGGGCACGAATGAAAAAAATAGCGTTTCGTTTGTCATTTGTTGTTTAGGGGGTCTGTTTCGGTTTGTTTCCGTTTTTTGTGAATTTTTTGCAAAAAATTTGTTTTTGTTTTCGTTCGTTTCATTACCATTTCATTACCATTTATTTTATTTTATTGTGATTTTTGTGATTTTTAAAGCAGTTCACTGTATTGCTGTAACGAAAACGAAACGCACAACAAAATTTCCGGTGTTTCTGTTCGTTTCGTTTCATTTTGGAGACAAAATTCGTTTGTTGTTTTGTTGCATAACGAAACAAAAAAACACAAAAATAAAAATTGTTCGTTTCGTGCCCATCTCTACTTGCCATACAAGGTTGCCCAACTCTGCCATGACTAAGATTTCCTGCAAATTTCAAGAAGAAGAAGAGGAGGAGGAGGAGGAGGAGGAAAGGGAAAATAAAAGAAAAGAGAAGAAAAGAATGCTTTATTTTTCTTTTTTTCCCAAGGAGGAAATGCACTTTTGGACTCCACAGAGACTTTCAGACTCATGTAGCAAAACTAAAGATGTATGATTTCCAGAAACTTGGGGAAATGTTGTCCTCCCCCCCCCACCCCTATTTTCTTCCAGAGATTTTAGTATCTGGCTTCAACATTTCCAGAATGTTTACATCTCTAAGCAAAACTGGGGTGGCACGGGGGAAGGCATAGGAAGCAACAATATAGGAACAATGGATCAAAAACATAAATTCTTCTTTTTATTCTTGACATGGGTTCAAATCTCCCAGCGACATGCCTCACAAGGTTGTTGTGGGGATAACTTGCCAGTGGTAAGAGTAGACGAGGACAGAACCTCAGCTTCTGGTCTTTCATGGAAAGGTGGAATATAAGTGTAAGAGCTGCAGAGCCAGAGGCTGGGAGTTCAATCCCCCGCTGTGTCTCTTCAAGAAGAGCTGGACAATGGTCCATATGGTGCGTTCCAGCTGTAGGGTTCTAACATGATCATTAGTTTGTGTATTTCCACTCAGCCTTTCCATTCCCAAGATAGCTAAAGCAAAATGGGGGGGGGGCGTTGCAGAGGAACATGCAAGTATTTAAACAGATTAACGGCAAAAAAGCCGAGGCCAAATAACATTGATGAAGGTAGATACCGGAATCGCCAAAGACTGCGTTGTAGTCCCTTGAGAATTGTGCAGCAGTTTATTTATTGTTTTAGTTTTGTATTTATATACCGCTCCCATTTCCCAGAGGGAACTCTGGGCTGTTCACACAAAAAGATTAAAAACAAAACATCAGTTAATATATAGAAAGGTATTAGGCAAGAGGCATAAAACTAGACAATTTGGGGGAGAAAGGTCTTGGTACAACCCTAGCAGCTGCCAAAGGCATCCCTGAACAGCCAGGTTTTAACGGCTTTCCTGAAGGATACCAGTGAAGGAGCCTGGTGTATCTTGCTTTATTCCAAAGTGCTGGGCCGGCCACTGAGAAGGCCCGTTTACGAGTTGCTACCCTACGGGCCTCCGTAGGGGTGGCCACCCGGAGCGAGAGAGCCATGGAGGATCGGATGGGTCGGGCCAGCTCTGATTGTAGGGAGATAATGCTCTGCCAGATAATCAGGACCCAGGCCATGGAGGGTTATGTAAACCAAAACCAACACCTTGAACCTTATTTGGGAGGCAACGGGCAACCAGTGCAGACAAGCCAGAATGGGGGTGATGCGGTCAGTTGACTGCTTCTCTCTTCCCACGTCCCAAAGAGGGCAATGACAAAGGAAAACTGCCACCAGAACAGCCGCGAACAAGTTTGTTCTACTGCATCTTCTTGTGAAGGAGCCTCGTGGTACAGCGGTTAAACTGTTGTGCGCAGCTGTAACTGTACTCATGACTTGAGGTTCAATCTCAGGTAGCTGGGTCAAGGTTCACTTATCTTTCCATCCTTCTGCGGTTCATAGACTCATAGAATCATCATAGGGCTGGATGGGTCCTTGGAAGTATTCCCTGTCCAATCTTTTCTTGAAAAGCTCCCCCATCCAATCTTTTCTTGAAAACCTCTCCCCGTCCCATCTTTTCTTGAAAACCTTCAGCATTGGGGTGCCCCACAACATTGGGAGGCAAGCTGTCCCACTGTTTATTGGCTTTCACCATCAGGAAATTTCTCCTTATTTCCAGGTTGGCTCTCCAGGTTGGTAAAATGAGTACCCGGCTCACTTGGGCTGGCAACATATAGCCTGCATAATTACACTGTAAACCAACCAGAATGTGCCTGGAAGTGGAGTCATGGCAACGGGACTTCTTTTCTTGAGAGATTGAAACATTTCGCTACTCATCCAAGCAGCACCATCTGCCTCATGAAGAAAAGAAGTCTAGTTGCAGCAAGACTGATTATAGCTAAAAACTGGAAATTGAAGCTAGATTTTAAAATTGTGGACTGGTGCAATGAAGTGTGGGATATAGTGTTAAATGATAAATTGCCTTCCAGTTTAAAAGTTCGGCGAGGGGAAATGAGGAAGGATTTTTTTATGATATTTGGGGGAAATTTATAACTATGTACTACTAAAAGAGGAAGGGAAACAACCGACTTACAATCCAACATAGTTCTGGAGAAAAGGACTCTAAGAAGCCAATTCGAAAAAGAGAAGATGAAGAAGGAAAGAAACCAAAGGAACAACTGGATGGTCCCGGGGGAGTGAGGGTGCACTTTTATTGTTTGTATTGTTTGTTTGTTAGTTTTATTATAAAATAAAATATTTTTTTTTAAAAAGAAGAAGTCTAGTTGCCATGACTCAGCTTCCAGGGAACCCCACCTGGATGACGGGGAATCTTCAGAGACACACCCAGAGAGCTCTTTAAGCCAACCGTTCTTTCAAGCAGTTGAAACTCTGCTCTCCTCTGTCCAGTGGCGGTGAGCATGTTAAAAAGGCCTCGGTCTCACTACCATTAATTCCTTCATACAAGGTACCAAAGTGCCAATACTGTACAGTAGTACCTTTTTTAAAGGAATTAATTTGTTCCAAATGAAATTCTCTTAAGCAAAATTTCCTTTGTACAAATTTCGCCTAGGGATGCATTGAAAATGGATTAATCCCTAATTGTGACTGGTTTTCTGTTCTACGGATTCGCCCCATGGGCAATTCTGTTAAGTGAAGCAATTTTCCCCTATCTCTGGAATTTTTTTTCCCTTTAAGCGGATTTTCTTTGAAACAAAATGCTTGTTATGCGAGGAGGAAGGGCAGCATCTGTTTTTTCGATCATCCTAGAGCACAGGACACACAACAACAGTCTTAAGTTATAGGAAGCCAGCTTTTGGCTGAATATTAGGAAAAACTTCCTAACGGTTAAAGTTGTACAGCAATGGAACCCATGACCTCAGGAGGTGGTGAGTATTCCGACACGGGAGAAATGTAGGCAACCACCTGGCAGGTATTTTGTGATTAGTATTTCTGCCTTGAGCAAGGCTTCATAGTCATCAGAACACAAGAACTTAAGAGGAGCCACTCTGGATCAAGCCAAAGGCCCATCTAGTTCAGCTTTCTT
Organism: Phrynocephalus versicolor; assembly: GCA_023846285.1. Taxonomy (NCBI): domain Eukaryota; kingdom Metazoa; phylum Chordata; class Lepidosauria; order Squamata; family Agamidae; genus Phrynocephalus; species Phrynocephalus versicolor. Next base: position 3,363,903 of record JAHTLZ010000268.1, on the reverse strand, counting down.
ATACAGTGGTCCCCCGCCCTTTCGTGGTTCATATACCGCAGTCCCGCTATATTGCAGGACCACAGTATATGAAAAAAGCCCCCCTGCGGTGAGCTGGAAAAGTCCCTCGGAGGCCTCAAAAATGATTTTTGGTGATCTGGAAGTCATTTCCAGTTTTCCAGAAGTCACTTCCGGTTCGCAGGGAGGCCATTTTGAAGTCTCCAGAAGGCCCAGGAAGGCCCTCGCAGGCCCGTTCGGGGCAGTGCCAGGCTGGGGGTAAGTACAAGAGCCCCCAGCTAGAACCCCCAGGCCTGACCTGACCTGCATCCTCATATCACAGCTTTTCAATTATCGTGGGTTGGCTTGGGTTCCTAACCCCCGCAATAGGTGGGAGGTCACTGTATCTCGCAGTGGCTCCACCAAATGTGTATGGGAGCGCACATTTCGGTCTCCTGATATCACTCCCCTGCATCTGGATCTTGAAGGACCTTGGTTTAAAGCCTGGAGTTTACATGTCTCCATCCATCCATCCATCCATCAATCAGTGTGAATCAGATCTGAAGGCAATACAGAAAATGGTGGAATGCACCAGTCCAGTGGCGTCAACATCTGACTTCTCTGTCAAAACCGAGAAAAGGATGTCTGTTTTGCAGAAAACAGCTGCACTCAGGAGGGAGCTGGGTGATTGACGGGTACCGTTCGGAACACACTGATTCAGAGCTGGCTTGATCAGCTCTGACTGCCCTTTGGCTTGGGAAGCGTTTGTCTCCTTGGCGTGGAAAGCAGTGGGTTACGTAAGGGTGTTTATCTGGATATGTGTCCGGCAATGAGGAAAATGTGTGTGTGTGTGTGTGTGTGTGTGTGTGTGTGTGTGTGTGTGTGTGCGTGCGTGCGTGCGTGTGTGTGTGTGTGTGTGTGTGTGTGAGAGAGAGAGAGAGAGAGAGAGAGAGAGAGGAGAGAAGAGAGAAGAGAGAAGAGAACAGAGGAGGACAGGCAGGGAGGTTGGCTTATTCCCAGTCGATGACATGACCTCTCCTGTGGATGGAGCAGATGTGAGATCGCTGCAAACAGTTACGTAAAACGGAAAAGAAACTTAATGAAATGGCTCCAAATGTGGCAGTAACTCATTGAAAGATTAATTACCAGGAGTAAAAGCAAAACGACGCCAGGATTTCATAGGATTGCTGTGAAGCTCTGCAAATCCCACTGTGTGCAACTAAGAGCTGGACAATTCCGCCTTTAATCTGAAGCTCTGTTGTTGTTGTTGTTGTTTTTTTTCACCATAGAAACAACAGGATTCAGTCAATGATACAAGGAGGATTATGGGATGGTTTTCTGGAGCAGAGGGAAATAAAGGGATCCTGCCTTTCCCAAAGGTACGCTCTATCTTCGTTTGACACAGAATTACATTTTCTTCATCGGTGCCCGTCAGGGAATTTAGATGATGCCGGCCAGGAGCAGATGGAATTGTGCATCATTTGGTCGGACTTTAGTAGCCCTCGATTGGCTGAGTTGTAAAAAAGCAATCGTATTTGGGCAGCCGGCCAGAATTCAAGCAGCAAGATCTGAAATTTTGTGCCAGTTGCAGGGCTTGGGGGGGGGGGTGCCTCAGAACGTCCATATTAGTGCCATGTGCGCTCATGTCCCCTGAAGCAACGGGTTGTGGGAATGCGGTGGTTCACATTTTTACCCCAAGGCTTGGCTCCCCTCAGGCAAGGTGGAATTCATAAAGTGTGCTGCTTAATAACTTCAGAACATAAGAACATAAGAAGAGCCATGCTGGATCAGGCCAACGGCCCATCTAGTCCAGCTTCCTGTATCTCACAGTGGCCCCACCAAATGTGTCTGGGAGCGCATGAGACTAGATCTCTGACTCCTGATACCACTCCCCTGCATCTGGCCCTTGAAGACTGGAGATTACACATCTCCATCATGATTTGTAACTACAGATGGGCACAAAATGAAATTATTATTTGTTTTGTTATTCGTTATTCGTTTTGTTAGCGAACTGACTCAAGCACAGAAAAACGAAACAAAATGGAGTGGAAATTTCCACTTTGTTCTGCTTTGTTTTTCGTTTTCCCATAGGAATGCATTAGCAAATAGCAATGCATTCCTATGGGAAAGATTTCAAGAGCCTAGCAGCTGATTGTGCTGGCCTGAAGCCAGCGCCAAACAGCTGATAGGCACCAAAAGCCCGTTCTCCCCCCCCCATGGTTGGGGAGGAAAGAATGCGCTTTTAAATCTTAGAGCCCCCTCTTCCCCCCTCCCCACACGACCACAGTCAGAGAGCGTTCCATAAAGAGGCCACCACAGAGAAGGCCTTTCAGCTATTCATGGACCTCTTGTCCTCTTTTGTGGTGGCCACCTGCAGCATCAATGCCTGGGAGGTCTCAGAGGCACAGGAAGTCAATCTTAAGGAAGTAGATCTACTAAATGATCTGCTAATCAGGGCTGTTCAACTTTGAACAGGCCAAGGTCTACTTTTTCCAGCTGAAACTGCCTGAGGGCTGCTACACGAAAACCTCTACTTACGAATTTTATCCATTCTCAGCACATGCTCATAAGTAAAAACTTTTGTAAGTAGAGCAGTGGTTTCCCATAGGAGTGCATTGAAAACCAATTAATCCATTCCAGAGGGAACAGATTTCAATGCGCCATGGCCCTTGAACTGCCCCGTTCAGCTGAAACAGTGGGCTGGCAGAACCAGAACTTTGCTGGGGAAGTGGTGGTCCTTAGGATGGGGGAGGGAGCGGTGGAGAACTTATCCCCTCACTTTTTTTATTGATGGCTGGTGGCCTACTTTAGCCCGCGGTCTACCTTTTGTGCAGGCCTGTGCTAAGTGATAGAATCAAAGAATCATAGAATCATCATAGGGTTGGAAGGGACCTTGGAGGTCTTGTAGTCCAACCCCCACCCAAGGCAGGAGACCTCATACCATCCCAGACAGATGGCTGTCCAATCTTTTCTTGAAAACCTCAAGCAATGGAGCAACTGCAGCATCGGCAGGCAAGCTGTCCCACTCTTTAATGGCTCTCACCATCGAGAAATTTCTCCTTAGAAGGAGATCATTTGGTAGATCTTAACAGATCATTCCCCACCCCCAGCCCCAGCTTGAAGAGGATCCATCCTTAAGCATCCTCAGGGGACTATTTCGCTACCAAGAGCGTGATACTTCAGTTGGCATTTCTAGCTCTATAGAAATGCTCCTTATTGAGTTGTGAGTCATTTTAATCGTTTTTATATAGGAAATCCAGCCATGATTGCCTGTGTGCATAAAACCATCAATCAAATTCGTACAGGATCCCTGTTTCTTCTTTTGGATCTTTATTTTCCAACCCAGCTCTCGGGGGGGGGGAGTCCTTTCCCAATTGCTAGCACTGCCGCTGGAGGGAAAAACCAGCAACTCTTTCTTTTTTTTAAAGTTAGAAATATCCTTTGTGCATTTTCTCCACTCCCACCTCTCCCTTTATGAAAGGAGGTCCTGACAGTCAAAAGTGCAGGGCGAAACCACAAAATAACCCTTGGCAGGGAAAAGTGGGTTGAGCTTTAACTTTGCCGTGGGATTAGATAAACAAGTTTGACGACAGCCAGGTGCTGGTTGCACCTTTCCTTGTCACAGAGTTGTCAGGAGCCTGTGTGCCATGGCTGGGAGCACAAGCCCCTCAAAGAAGGTGGGATTATTCTTGTAATAGCGCTGGTGATAATCTTCAGGCGCACGTGAGGCAGGTCCAGTGGGAGGACATCTATCAAGACTCTCCAGTCTAGATCCAACTTCCTGCCTTGATGGCTCTGTTTTCTGAAAGCATAGGATTTAGAGCTTGGCGAGGGATTTAGAATCATCAGTCAACAGTGCAGGGGAGTACATTGGTTGAGTGTGTTAAGGAGGGCAGCAGCTACAAATCTCAGGATTCCTCAAGATGGTGCCAAGACAGGCAAAAGGGCAAGTTTAAGGCAAGTTACTTAGGTTTCATAGCCTGTAGGTGTAGACCAGTGGCTCTCAACCTGTGGGTCCCCAGATGTTCCTGGACTGCAACTCCCAGAAGCCTCCACCACTCGCTGGGCTAGCCAGGATTTCGGGGAGTTGCAGTACAGGAACATATGGGAACACCAGGTTGAGAACCACTGGTGTAGACCATACACCGTGTCATGTTTGATACATTAAAGTGTTAACGTGCATAATCTTCAGTCTTGAAACCAGGACACTTCCAGCACCGGATGCAGGGGAGTGGTATCAGGAGGAGACAGATATCTAGTCTCGTGCGCTCCCAGAGGCATCTGGTGGGGCCACTGTGAGATACAGGAAGCTGGACTAGATGGGCTTTTGGCCTGATCCAGCATGGCTCTTCTTACGTTCTTATGTTCTTAAAACAGCAATTTGCCGCATCTACCACACAGTTCTTGCAACGCAGACTAAGACTGACCATGATATTTCTACAGCCCTTTTTTGTTGTTGTTGTTGGTGTGTGTGTGTGGGGGGGGAGGATCACTTTCTTGCTGTTGGAGATTGAAGACAGTAAATGAAGGCATGGGGTGTCATATCAAGTTCTAACAGGGGATAGTTGCTGTAGCATTGTTCCAGGGGTACCTTGAGAAATCGTCCCCCCGCCCTCATCTGAGCGGTTGGGAGCACGGCCAAAGTTAGACCTTTGTCCGACTATGTGGAAGAGGAAATAACCATAGAAGCCAGTATCCACACGGAACAGGAAGTGACTAGTTTAAGGCATCAGTGCTGAAGAGCTGGCATTAAGCAAGGAAGAAAGGGGGGTAGAATTAAAACGATGCTCTCTCAGAAGCATCCATGGCATTTTGGTAGGTTTTGTTAGATGGTCTGGTATGACTGTTGCAGTCAATCGATCAATCGGTCAATCATTCTATCAAGTTCAGGGGAGGGCGACAAGGATGATCAGAGGCTGGAAACCAAGAAAGACTGAAATAAATGGTTATGTTTAGCCTTGAGAAAGGAAGACTGAGGTGCGATATATCATTTTTCAAATATTTGAGGGGCTGTCCTGCAGAGGAGGGGCAGCAACCTTCTCAGCTTGGGAATTGTCTGTTGGAACGGCATCAAAATGATGTAACTTCGTACTTGCAAAACCCACTCGTTGTTCACAAAATGCCAATACAGCAATTTAACCCGAACACAGATAGCTGTGAAGGGGAGATGTTGGGTGCCCAGAGAAAGGGCTCCAAGTGCAACCTTTGTCACCCGTGCCATAGGTTTGCCAACACTGACCTAGGGACACCCCCTTTGGAGCTTAATATCTCAGCCCCCTGACCCCCAAACCTTTCCAAATTTTGGGAGCTTTCAGGGAAGAGCTTGAGATAACCTGCCATTGATTCTTCTAAGACAAATTGTTTCATTTTAGAGGAGAAAATGGCATTTCATGATGAAACGAAATGAAACACGTCCTACCATTTTGTTAGGTAACGAAGTAATTCATTACCTAACAAAATGACAAAACAGCATTTTGTTTTTGGTTCATGCCCATCTCTAATTTGGGAAATGTATGGTTGTCTTCATCTGTAATTTACTACATGACCCTATAACACACAGGAATGTACCTACTACCTAAGATACATAAAGAGTCAGTGGATGTTGAAACAAGTTCCTAACACACACCCTTTCCTTTCTCTGGGTCTGAACTATATTTTTAGATGAAATCTGTTTTGCATGCAATGCATTTGATAGTCAAGGACCATAATAATAAAAGATTGATTAATTGATTGATTGCACCCATTCTGTTCCTTCTATAACAAGTGGTTTGTTTAACAGAAAATCCCCTTAAAGGAAAAAAATTCCAGAGATGGGGGAAATCGCTTAACAGAATCGCCGATGGGGCAAATCTGTACAACAGAAAAACAGTTGTGATTAGTTTGAGAATCTTCACAGACAAATATGTTTTCAATACATTCCAATAGGAAATTTGTACAAAGGAAAATTTGCTTAACAGAATTTCATTTGAAACAAACTAATTCCTTTACACAAGGTACCATTGTATTTCTTTAATGGTGAGAACAACCTGATGTTAACCATGATATCTGATCCTCCACAACGCCCAGATACTTGTTGCATGAAAGCTTTACTGCTCGCATTGGTCACAACTGAAGCAAATTATGTACTGTACATAGAATTAATTAAGTACCTTGATGGATGCACACCTTAATGTGACAAAGGGGCTTGAGGGTGGGCAATGAAGCCAAGAGCCATGCTATCAGAAAGCTAGACTCCATGGTGACCTTTGACTCCTAGCAGGGTCAGTGTCAGGCCCCTGCCAGAACCTATTCCAGAGACTAAAGAGTTAATGCCTGAAGAAGCCCCAGATGGGGTTTCTGAGCTGTCAGTTCCTCCAGCAGCTGCACAGGAGAGTGACTCAGCATCTTCAGGAGATTCTCCACCCACCACAGAGGGCTGCTTGTCGAAGGCAGCGAAGACCTACAACTAGGGCCGTTACTTCACGAGGTGCCTCGCTTCGAATTGACCTTGCCTTCGATTTGAATTCGGAGGCGGTCACGTGGTGGTCACGTGGTCTCCCTTCGCTCCCACCCCCGTTTCTCTGTACTCACGCGGGGCATTTTTGGGACCGAATCGATTACTACCTCACGTGCTCCCTTCGCATTAGAAAGCTGATTTGCAACGTCCGGTTCCACTCTCCTTTTATTTTTTTAAAAAAAATTTACTCGGCGTATCGATGCATCAATGCTTGGCTGTCATTCACGACAGAGCGTGGTTACTGTACGATCCTGTGTTTTGTTTCCTGGCATCATTGGCAGCCCCCCGCCGCCGCCGCCGCCGCTACTCGGGGGGAGCCCCGCATGGCACAGCCGCCCGCCCTCCGCCGCTTGCACGCTGCCTGCCCCAGGTGCCCTGCTCTGGCCGGGCGAGGCGGCAGCGGCTCCTCCTGCGCCCGCCGCCGCCGCCGTCGCCGCCACTACTCGAGCAAGGAAGTAAGCGTAAAGCGATGAAACAATATAGCGATGCATCGATATCCCTGTTTGAGTATTTTTTTAAAAAACTTGAAATAAAAGCCAAAAACCGAGACCACACGTGACGTTGGGAGCGAAGCGAGATGCGAAGCGAAAAGATTCCCGGCCCATGGCAGGGGAATCACTCACCCCGGTTGGAGCACGGTAAAGGGGGCGTGGTCGGGGTGACGTCGCAGCCAAAAAGGAGGAGCGTGCGGACTGAAGCGATCGGTTCGCACAGAAATGACGGCTTGCCGCGAAGCGAGCGGCTTGTGAAGTAACGGCCTAGGAGAAGCAGAGACAAGCTTTATCTGAGCCACCGACGTCTACATTTAGGGAGTCCTGAGTTTTGACAGGGTTAGTTTCTGGGGAAGTTATGTTGCTCTCTGGAGACATAAATTAAGCATTCTGGAGTGAGGCAAATTGTGGGAGCAAAACGTTGATACAACAACTTGCTACTGCTTTCCTGCTTGATGTGACCCTGGATCTTGTCTCTCTTGGCTCTGGACTTTCTCAGTGGACCTGGCACAAGCTACCCTTGGCATTCTGGCTTTGACCTCTGGACTGTTTATCTTGGACTCTGCTTTGCTTTCTGGATAGATGTGACCTTGCTATAGGTTTCATGGACTCTGATTTACTTCTGATTTGCTGTATTGGGGTTTGGCTCTGAGTTTCCAGTAAAAGCCTGAACTTACCTATGTGTGTGAGTCTGAGGGTTGTGACAGTCAGCCAGAGGCCCCCAACTGAGATGCCTCCACTCTCTTCAGCAATAAGGGCCACGTCAACAGAAGAGGATGGATAGTTGCTGTGATGATGGGGGCAGAGAAATTTCTGGAGGGCAGCCACTGGGGAAAAGTGGTAGCTGAAGGCAATGGTGGCCGAGGAGGTAACAGTGTCGACATTCGTGTTAACTTTTGTTCGTACTGCATTCAAACTCTCTACCCTTGAAAACCTTATGATGAGACAGACCAAAATGAAACAAGAGATAGTGCTAGAATATGAGACCCCCAGGTCAAAAAAACAAAGGCACAGCCATGAAAGTTGAGCTGGACTGATGAGAATGGAACTTTCTGCAGATGGCTCATTCGAGAGTTGCCATGGTGCAGGGGCAACTTGACAGCATGTTTTAAAAAAAAGCAAATTAGCATAAAATGGGCATCACATTCATTTTCCCTACCTTCCTCCTTTACAAACGCTTTGGTTTGTTTTCAGCTGCAATATTCAAATTTCCAATCAAATTACAGGAAGAAACAGCTTTGAGAATCCAGGTTTAAGGGACTTTATAAGAAACCCTAGCAAGGTATGGGAACAGTTGATCTGATTTAATATAAAGGAGCCCTGTATATCTGCAAATCAAGCTGCAGATCAAGTTAAATCATTAGAATTAGTAGAGAGAACAAAAATATTATTTTTCAACTGCAACGTTCTGTTTGGTGGATTCTTTTCAATCTCTGGGAAACAGGTGTGGGAGGTCTTTCTTCCCTTTTCTTTTTGCCGTGGAATTAAAAACTATATGAAATTTGCAATTTGGCTGTTCCCAAGCATACTATTTTTAAATGTACTAATCCTAAAATCTATCTTTTATCTTCTACCTGTCTTCACTTGTCAGCATCTTTGGGGCTGAATTGGATGAATACCTCAAATTCTGGTTGTTGTTTTTCTAGCAGTGTAGATTTGAATTTATTTATGTATTTATTTACTTATTTAACATATTTTACCTTGCCCTTCTCCTTGGAAAGGACCCCAAGGTAGGCCGAGAACCAAATTGGTTTAAATCTTGATGCAGATCATTCTTTAAATTTTAAACATCACATTCTTTTGATTTAATTTTTTTAAAAAAAAACATTTTTAGAAGTTAAATTGTGATTTATATCATTTTGATCTGAATAGTTGTTGTTGTTTTTTAATCCACCCAGGTTCCTGCTAGCCATGCAAGACCACCTGTAACATGATATTTGAGCCACAGGTTTGGAAGCACTAATAAATGACTAATCAGCACCAGGTTACTGTTTCCCTGTGCAATTCCCCTGTTATAATCTCCTCCTTCCTTCACTTAATTAATTTCCACTTTGCCTGCACAGGGGCATTTCTGGAGTGTCTCTTGTTTGGAAGAGATGAGCCATCCCACACTTCATTAGCAAGGTGTAAATGATCAGAGGGACCCCTCTCCATCCACCTGCTTAATTGGGTTAATGAAGCATTCCGTGAGCTGTTGCTTAAAGCGATGTTCGCCGAGGCTTCCTATAGACTTCATCTGTGCCTGTTTGGGAAACCTGGAGAAAGGTTTTCTGCTTTTTAAGGCCTTGTGTGAGCTTCTCTGATAGAAAGAATATAAGCGATGGCCCTGCTGGTAGCCGAAAAGTGGAACTGCCTTCTCTTGTAGGATGTCTTGCTTTTAGAGATGGGCACGAATAAAAAAAATGGCATTTCGTTTGTCGTTTGTCGTTTGGAGGTTTCCGTTTTGGTTTGTTTCCGTTTTTCACGAATTTTTGCAAAAAATTCGTTTTCGTTTTCGTTCATTTCATTACCATTTCATTACCATTTATTTCATTTTTGTGATTTCTTTTAGGATTTTAAGCAATTGACTCATATTGCAGTAATGGAAACGAAACGCACAACAACATTTCCGGTGTTTCTGTTCGTTTCGTTTCGTTTTAGAGACAAAATTCGTTTGTCATTTCGTTACATAACAAAACGAAAAAATGAAAACGGAAACGAAAAATTGTTCGTTTCGTGCCCATCTCTACTTGCTTTACTCATAAGGGGCAAATGTGGCACAAAAGCATGCAGCAAAACCCTTATAGCCTGATTTTGTTTTTCAAAATTAAAAAGCACCTTTAGGGTCATCACGCAGTTCCAAGCAGAAGCAGCACATGGGGGAAGAGGCATAATTAATAAGTCTTTCCGTTGTCCACCTTGCCTCATCTTTCTCCAACCTTGCGGTTCAGAGCAAATGTCGTGCTCCACCTCAACTTCTGAAAAAGGAATAGTCATTGGGAAGGGACGTCTAAAGAGGATTTAAGAAAAGGGTGGCCAATCCCTAGCTTGCTTGCTTTATTTATTTATTTATTTATTTATTTATTTATTTATTTATTTATTTATTTATGCATTTCTATACCACAAACCTTTTTTCCATAAAGGAACTCAGGGCGGTTTCCAATAAAAACAGTTAAAAGCACAAATAAAACAGCAGTAACAATAGGAAAATAATGGCAAGATAAAATAGGAGAGTGGCAAAGAGGGAAAACCCTCGGCGGAAAGCAGCGGACCATAAAAAAAAAAAAATCAAACAGAAATGAGGTCACCATATGCCTCCTTGAAAAGCAAAGTTTTTAATGCCTTTCTGAAGGCGGGCAGGGACTCTGCAAGGCGCAGCTCACTCGGAAGTTGGTTCCAAAGAGAGGGGCCAACAACGGAGACGGTGCGGCTACGGGTTACCGATTTCCACGCCTCTCTTGGAGTGGCCACCTTGAGTGAGTGCGCCTGTGACAATCGGGTAGGTCTAGCCTCAGTTGTTCTCTGGGAGATCCGCTCCGCCAGGTATTCAAGTCCCAAGCCGTGGAGGGTTTTGAAAACCAAAACCAAGACCTTGAACCTTATCCGGAGAGAAACAGGTAACCAATGCAGGCGCGCCAGAACTGGGGTGATATGATTGTATTTACGGGCACCCACCACCAGTCTGGCCGCCGTATTTTGCACCCGCTGGGGTCTCCGGACAAGGGTCAAGAGCAACCCCATGTAGAGTGCGTTGCAGTAGTCAATCCTCGAAATCACAAGGGCCTGCACAACTGTTCTTTAGGTCACAGCAGTGGCGAAACTTTGGCACTCCAGATGTTTTGGACCACAGCTCCCACAGTCCTTTGTCATTGGCAATCTAAACCCTCAGCCTCTTTGATCTGAACTGGTTTCTGTCTCTTGAGGAATTTACCTCTGAGCCATAATACCACACTTAAACAAATAAACAGATCCTAGCCTCAGAACCATAAAACTATCCTTTACAGCTCTTAAGGGTATTTGTACATGACCCCTAAACTCCGCCGCAAATGGCTGCCAGCTCCGGAGCTTACAATTGTTTCCCCACCAGCTCCGGAGTTTGCAGGAAATTAAGTGCGACCACACCCACCTAAGCGCGTCCCAGCGCACTTTTCATGTACCTGCTCTGGGAGGTTGAAAATCCCCAGATCCGGATGTAACCTGGTGGGTGCCCGGCTCTCCTCGCTTCTGTTTTTTTTTTTTTTTTTTGCCTCCCGCCCCTTTAAGAGAAGGAATCAGGACGACGACGGGGCGGCTTCGGAGGTGAGCCTGCATTTTCCCCCCTCTCTTTTTTTCTCCCTCCCCTCACGCAGGCAGGAGCAAGGAAGTGCGGAGGGGTGGGGACGCAGGAAGAGCAATGAACCCCCAAGATCTCTGGTCCGAATTTAAGTGGCCAGCGGATCTTAGGGGTCATGTGAAAAGGCTCTTTGACCCTGGCCCAATCTTCCCACCATTTCTACTAATCATATCTCCCTCCTTTTCTTCCCCCTCCTCCTCTCCCCCTCCCCTATCCACCCTCCAACTCTATACAGTGGTACCTTGTATAACGTAATTAATTGGTTCCCAATTAAATTACGTTATACAATTTTTTCGTTATGCAAATTATTATTTCCCATAGGAATGCATTGGAAGTGGATTTAATCCGTTCCAATGCATTCCTAAAGGCCCCGCCAGCCACCTCCAGTTCCAGCCTCTCTCTCTCACTCTCTCACTCTCTCTCTCTCTCTCTCTCTCACACACACACACACACACCAAAATGGGGGCGAGGAGGAGGGGGGAGAAGGAGAAGGAGGAGAAGGAGAGAGGAAAGGCACCAGGCGGGTTAAAAGACCAAGCCGCCAGACATCTCCCCCGCCGCGGCCGCTCGCGAACTCTCTCGGTCTTGTCGCCTCTTTCCTCCCCCCCCCCAGAAAAAGGCCTCCTCGCCTCGCCCCAGAAGCTGCAGCCACCGCTGCCCCCCCATTACCTCGCGCCCCCTCTTTTCTTTCCTCCTCCTCCTCCTTCTCCCCTACCGCCGGGCAGGCGGGCGGGCGGGCGGCTGGCGTGTGTGTGTGTGTGGGTTGGGGGGGGTGGCTGCCTGCCTGGCGGAGCCAAAGGACCCCAAGGGGAGGAAAAAAGGGGGAAGCAGCAAAAGGAGGAGCTGGGAGCGGGAGCCAAGAGCCGCCGCCGCCGCCGCCGCCACCCCGTACCGGGTGTGCGGGCTGCTTCTCGCGGCCTCTGCCGCCGCCTCCGCCGCTGCCGCTTGCACAGCCCGCAGTCGGGGGAACTCCTACCGCACACACACACATGGGCGGCGGTGGCGGCGCTCCCAAAGGCCCCGCCGGCCCGTTCCAGCCTCTCTCTCTCTCTCTCTCTCTCTCTCTCTCTCTCTCTCTCTCTCTCTCT
>JAHTLZ010000268.1:3323974-3351530 GCA_023846285.1 Phrynocephalus versicolor | reverse complement strand
TCTCTCTCTCTCTCTCTCTCTCTCTCTCTCTCTCTCTCTCTCTCTCTCTTACACACACACACACACACACACACACACACACACACACACACACACACACAGGCGTTGCCGCGTCTCCGTCCCTCCGTCCCTCCCCCCTTTCGAGTGCCCCAGTTGGCACCCCCGCCGCCGCCCGCCCAACCTGCCGGCCCCAAAAAGCAGGCGGTCGGCAGGCAGCCGTCGGGTTGCGCGCCCGGCCGGCCGCCCGCTCGTCCAGATCCCCGGCGGGGGTGCCCACGGCCAAGCGGAGCGCGTGGCGGCAGGGCTGTCCGCGGGCACCAGGCTGGATGGGCAAGAGGGGCTTGGGCGGCCGGGGGGGGTGGCGGGCGCTTGGCCCGGCCACACGAGAGCGAGCGGCGGCAGGAGGAGCAGCCCCAGAGCCGCGCCCAGCAAGCTCATCGCGGCGGCGGTGGTGGCGGATCTCCCCGTGGGGTGGGGGGGAGGAAGAAGAGAGAGAGAGAGAGGAGGAGGAGGAGGAAGGGGTGGTGGTGGTGGTGGATCGGGCCCCTTCCCGACAGGGCTCCTATCGCTGCCGCCGCGATAGAATGCCACCGCGAACTCCCGGGTTCGACCCACCGCCGTCGCTTGGGTCTCTCTCTCTCTCTCTCTCTCTCTCTCACACACACACACACACACACACACACACACACACACACACACACACACACACACACACACACGACCCGCCAGCCACCCGCCTATTCCCGCCGGCCTCCCTTTTCCTTTTCTCTCTCGGCCCCCCCGCCCCCACCACCCTCCCTCCCCACCGAAGAACCTGGACTCGCCTCTTCCTCCGTTCCTCGGCTCCTCTCCTTCCTTCCTTCCTTCCTTCCCTTCCCCGGGGATTCCAGCCCCCGGGGGTGCAGCCAGCCAGGTAGGCAGGCGTCCGTCCCCCGTCCCCCCCTCAGGGCGCAGCCTGAGGGGGGGAGAGGGGGGGCGGATTTTTTTTTTCGTTGTACGATTTTTTCGTTAAGCAAACCCTCCGTTGTACGAGGGTTCACTGTATACTATATCCAATGAATATCTGGTATGAAATATATATCCCATCCCATATTAGATTGCACACCTCATTCTGCTGCTCTGTGTCTGAAGAAGTGGACGTGTAGTCCACAAAACGTTACATTAAAATACGAAAGTTAGTCTTTAAGGTGCCACATGTTTTGTGTCTTTTGCTCTGTGTTTCTTTGATTTTCGCCTGAAATTATTGAAAAGACTAACACGGCTACCCTCTCTAGAAAAAATGAGTAAACCACTACCCTCCTCCGCTTCTGGGGACCCAGATGGTGCCACAGGTTAAACTGCTGAGCTGTGCTGGGCGTGCCGATCGAAAGGTCGGCAGTTTGCGTCTGAGTGACCTTGTGAGCTCTCATTGCTTACCTCAGCTCCGGCCAACCTAGCAGGTAGAGATGGGCACGAAATGAAAAAAAATTTCATTTCTGTTTCCGTTTTTTCATTTCGTTACGCAACAAAATGACAAACGAATTTTGTCTCTAAAATGAAACGAAACAAACAGAAACACCGGAAATTTTGTCATGCGTTTCGTTTTCATTACGGCAATACAAGTGATCTGCTTTAAATGCTAAAAAAATCACAAAAATTGAAAGAAATGGTAATGAAATGGTAACAATACGAACGAAAACAAAAATGATTTTTTTGGAAAAATTCCCAAAAAATGGAAACGAAACAAAACGGACCGCCTAAACGACAAATGACAAACGAAACACCATTTTTGATAGGTGCCCATCTCTACTAGCAGGTCAAAAAAGCATGTAAAAATATGAGCCGATAAAGAGGAGCCGCTTTGATGGGAGAGTAATGGCATTTTGTGCCCTTGCCATGTTCAGATGCCTGACCGCGTGATCACAGAAGTATGTCTACAGATGAATGCTGGCTCTTTGGCTTGCAAACAGAGATGAGCACCGGCCTCTTGAGTCAGAAACTACCAGAATTAATTATCAGGGGAACCTTTTACGATTACCTCCACCTCTGATGACTGTTTGATCTCTGTCCACACCAAAACATTGCTTTTAACCTTTCGTGCTGAAGGAAAGACCTTACAAGAGTTTACTTATGCCCAAAAACAAACAAGTAGCCCTCTTCACAACAGAGCCTCCTTTATAACGGTTGCTTTGTGTAGTGATGATCAGAAACTGGCTGCCATTTCCGTAGATTTTTGATGGCTGTGTGTGCACTCATTATTTGCAAGGTCTTTGAATCGGTCCCCAGAGCTTCCACTGTTGGGAACCTGGAGACAGTTGGTCTGGCAGCAGTTTCCTGGCTGTTGTGGGGAGGTGAGCCGATCTCTCGTGTCCCTCCCAGAAGGCATTCAAATAAGGATGAAAATCCAAAAGGACCTTGACAGATTAGAGTGCTGGGCCAAAGCTAACAGAATGGATTTCAACAGAGGGAAATGTAGGGTGCTACATCTAGGTAAAAAGAATGAATTGGACAGATACAGGATGGGAGATACTTGGCGGGAGAAGAGTACCTGTGAAAGGGATCTGGGAGTCTTGGTGGACCACAAATTGAACATGAGTCAGCAGTGTGATGCGGCGGCCAGGAAAGCCAATGCGACTCTTGGTTGCATCAACAGAACCATAGTGTCTAGATCAAGGGAAGTGATAGTACCACTCTATTCTCCTCTGGTCAGACCCCACCTGGAGTCCTGTGTCCAGTTCTGTGCACCTCAGTTTAAAAAGGATGTTGACAACCTCGAGCGGGTACGGAGGAGAGAGACCAGGATGGTTGAGGGTCTGGAGGAAATGTCTTATGAGGAAGGGTTTAGGGAACTGGGAATGTTTAGCATCTCTAAAAGAAGGCCCTATTTTTTGCTGCTGCCCCTCGCACTTCCTTAGGTGGTGGTTCTTGTAGAAGGTCTACTCATAGAAGAAACTACAGGAAAAGAGATTCCATTTGAACATTCGGAAGAACTTCATGACGGTGAAAGCTGTTCGGCAGTGGAATATGCTGCCACAAAGGAGGGTGGTGGAGTCTCCTTCTTTGGAGGTTTTGAAGCAGAGGCTGGATGGCCATCTGTCGGAAATACTGTGATGGGGTTCCTGCATGGCAGGGGGTTGGACTAGATGGCCCTTGAGGTCTCTTCCAACTCTATGATTCTAAGATTCTATGATTCTATGATTCTATGACATATCACACCTGAGCTTATCATGTCTCCTGACTGCACACAAGCATGGTAGGCAATAGCATGTCTGTATTGTAACCAGGAGCTGACATTCCTTGAATTCTTTGCAGGCAAGCAGTACACTTTGCGCTGTTTGCATCTTATGCTTAAAATCAAATTTATCTTCTACAAGAGCCTCTATCACGTGCACACTAAATGTGCATGATGATTTGATGTGTAGTTTCTCTAAAACTGGTCACGTAATATTTGAGGCTCACGTTCAGTCCCCACAGTTACGTTTTTAATGCTCTATTCATGCATCCCCATGGGCCGAAAGTCCATCAAATTGCTGTTTTGAAAAATAAATTGAGCAGAATAACAAAAAAATGCACACTACCTGTGCCCCCCACTTACTTTTGATGTGCACTTTTGTTCTTCAAAAATGTGGATCAAAAATCACTACCGGAGGGGCAAGGATCAGGAAAATGTGGTGGGTTGCGTTTCAGGAGGCATGGCAGAGACATCTGGGTTTTTTTTGAAGCACAGCACGGTGAGGAGCAGCACTCCAGATTTGCGCATTTAAAAAAATAAAAAATGTGCTTTTTAAGTGCAGTGTGATAGAGATACACGCATATACAGCAATATAGAACAATACCAGGAATAAGATCTATTTGTTCATCTCATAATTAAATCTGCTTCTGTCTGTAGCTGCTTTAAACTCCATTATCTCAGGGCTGGAAGAAAAATTAAAAATGGAATATACCCCATATACATAAATATTACTCCCCCCCTTTTTTCAACTTTTTTTCTACAAGCAGAGCTATCACAAGTAGAGATGGGCACGAAACGAACAATTTTTCATTTCCGTTTCTGTTTTTTCATTTCGTTACGTAACGAAACGACAAATGAATTTTGTCTCTAAAATGAAACAAAATAAACTGAAACACCAGAAATTTTGTCGTGCGTTTCGTTTCCGTTACTGCAATATGAGTGAATTGTTTAAAATCCTTTAAAAAATCACAAAAAATTGAAATAAATGGTAATGGAATGGTAACGAAACGAACGAAAACGAAAACGAATTTTTTGCAAAAATTCGTGAAAAACGGAAACAAACCGAAACGGACCCTACAAACGACAAACGACAAACGAAATGCCATTTTTTTTATTCGTGCCCATCTCTAATCACAAGCAATTTGGACACTGAGGCTTTGATGTTTAAAGTCAAGTCATGTGAGCTTGGCAGATGTCAGAGTGAATGGAGGAACAGGCAAAAAAAGCTGCCTCCTACTAGCAAGGTGTCTTTTTAATGCTTAGGGGAAAGTCTCCTATCTCATAATTTGAACCCATTCCATCAGGTCCTCTGCACACTTTTGAAGATGGTTCCCTTCTCCAGCCTAGTGAAGTCCTGCTTCCGCAACACTTCCTTCTAGGTCTTCTTTTCCACAACCTTCACCTGGTTGCCTTCATTAGAACATGCTCCAGCATCTGCATATTCTTCTTCAACAGTGATGCCCAGAACTGGACACAATATTCCAAAAGAGGTATAAGGAAAGCAGAATGGAGTAGTCCTCCTGATTTCCTCCCTGTTGACCCTTGTTCACTCGTCTGGCCTATTTATTTATTTATTTATTTATTTATTTATTTATTTATTTACTGCTCCATCTAGCTACGCGGCTACTCTGGACGGTTTACAAGCTGAACAAAAATCAGACCATAAATAATACAATACAATACAATGCAATATAATAAGCACAAATAAATAAAAACATAATAACTAATAAATAGTATATATCACAAACATTAAACAAGGGCAAGATGGGCAAAAACAAAATAAAATACGTAATAGCATTTATTAGCAGAACAGATTAATATCCAGGGAAAGCCTTTTTAAATAGCCAAGTCTTTAGATGCTTCTTAAAGACTGGGAGGGAAGATGCCAGACAGACCTCAGGAGGAAGTTGGTTCCAGAGCCGAGGGGCCACCACTGAGAAAGCCCAATTTCTTGTCAAAGATTTGCAGGCTTCCTTCATCGACGGCACCCTCAAATGCCCTACCTGAGATGATCGGGTGTTATGGGTCGTATTTTGTGACAGGAGCCATTCTGTCAGATAGCAAGGTCCTAAACCGTTTAGGGCTTTGTGTGTCATCGTTAAGACCTTGAAATCAATGTGGAAGCCAGTGCAGTGCGGCCAGCGTAGGGGTTATAGGTTGGTGTTTCCTTAACCCTATTACTAATCTAGCCGCAGAGTCCTGCACTAGCTGGAGCCTCTGCACCTATGGCTTTGGTTGGCTTAACAGAAGGGAAAACTTCTTAACTGTTCGAGTAGTATGACAATGGAACCAAGGACTTTGGGAAGTAGTGAGCACTCCAGTGCTGGAGGTCTTCAAGAGAACGTTGGACAAGCCTTGGACAGATCTGCTGTGATATGCATTCCTGCCTTGAGCCTTGTAAGCCCCTTCCAATGGATTCTATTATTTTTGGAGTGTTCTCCGCCCTCCCACCCTAACACTAACAACCCTTCAAAGCTCAGCAGTGCTGAATAGTCCTGTTGGAATGGAAACCTTGACTCTTTTTTTTTTTTTACTGAATCGTCCACCCTTGTTGTCAGATTTCGTACCAGGACTACACGGCGTTTCCTCCTCCACTCCCTTCCTTTTCCAATAACTCAGGTGCACCTCATGGGGAGGCTGTTTTATTTATTTATTTATTTATTTATTTATTTATTTATTTATTTATTTATTTATTTATTTATTTACTTATTTACTTATTTATTTATTTATACAAGTTATATGCCGCCCACTACCCAAAGGTCTCTCGGCGGCTTACAACCAAAAAAATTAAAACAGTTAAAACATAGAATACCAATAAATAATTAAAACAACAATTAAAAACCTTACACTAAAATCATTACACTAAAATCGCCATCAGAGGACCCGCAATCTATATTGTGTCAATTAAAAAACTTCTGGAACAGGAAGGTATTTGGTGTGATTGTCTCCCAGACACCCCAGGACACCCTCATAGTCCTCCCCGGATACTTGGCATCATCTCGCCTCACATGCCAATTATTGGATTGCTCACCCTGGAAAATCTCCCTTTCCCCACCCTCGATGATATATTAAAATAACAGGATTATCTCGAGAGAGATTAATGGATAGCACTTATTGCCTACTGTCTTCTCAAAGTCTTACAGCGATCTTGTCTTTTTGTCTTACCCACTTTCCACGTCTAAAGCCCGCCACTTTATTTCTAAGGATCTCCACCTCTGCTCTCCACTGAAGATGATCTATTATAAACATACAATTACTTTCCTCATTGCTTTCCCCCCTCACTGCTAGGTTTATAACAAGTAAAATATAAGGGGTGTGGTGGCTCAGCGGACTAAGGCTTCCAAAAACTGTCGGCTCCAAAATTGTCAGCTCGGCGGTTCGAATCCCGGGTACCACACAGCGGAGTGAGCTCCCGCTGATGGCCCTAGCTCCTGCCAACCTAGCAGTTCGAAAGCATGTAGATGCAAGTAGATAAATAGGTACAGTATTGCCGTAAAAAGTGGGAAGGTAAAACAGTGTTTCCTTGCAGCCATGGCAGCCACGTGGCCATGGACTTGCAGCTTCAATATGGAGATGAGCACCGCCCCTAGAGTTGGACACAACTAGTGTGCATGCGTGGAGGGAACCTTTCCCTTTCCCTTACCTACCTCGCAGGGCTGTCATTGAGACCATAGAGGGGAGGTGGAGAATCCTATCAGTTCCCTTGAATTCTTCCCAGGAAAGGTGGCCTACAATGGTGACGGCCAACCGTGGTAGTCAGTGCAGCCGAGTGCAGTGGCTCCCAAACTTGGGTCTCCATGTGGCCCTGGACTAAAACTCCCAGAAGCCTTCACCACTAACTATAATGGCCAGGACTTCCGGGAGCTGTAGTCCATTAACAAATGTGGACCCAAGGTGGGGAACCACTGGTCTAGTAGGTGGTATGTCAGACTAGGCCAGTGATAGTGAACCTTTTAGAGATTGAGTGCCCAAACTGCGATTCAAAACCCGCTTATTTTTTCACAAATTGCCAATACGGCAATTTAACCTAAATCCAGTGGCACCCCAGGTTACAAATGCTCCGGGTGCTACCCTGTGGGAAAGTGAGAATCAAAGAGCGGCCTTTTACATTTCCCACGGCGACAGCGCCCTTTGATCCTTGCTTTCCTGAAAAGTAGCATCCCATTTGCCTCTCTGCCCTAGGCAGAGTTGGTAACCCGTGATGAACTTTTACTCCAGGAATCTGTCCAATCCCCTTTTGAAGGCATCCAGGCCAGATACCATCGCCACCTCCTGTGGCAGGGAGTTCCACAGACTAACAACACGCTGGGTAAAAAAATATTTTCTTTTGTCTGTTCTTACTCTCCCAGCCCTCAATTTGAGTGGATGTCCCCTAGTTCTGGTATTTTGTGAGAGGGAGAAGAGCGTCCCTCTATCCACTTGACTCATGCCCTGCATTATTGTGTACGTCTCAATCATATCCCCCCTCAGGCAACTTTTTTTTCCAGGCTAAAGAGCCCCAAATGTTTTAGTCTCCTCCTATTCTGCTTCAATGCCTGCAATTCTTGATTAAGCTAAGCAGCTGGGAGGACTAGGCAGCAGAAGGGGCGTTCAGGTACAATCACGTCAAGCGCTCTGGCGGTGGTACACCAGCCATCCACCAGTGTATTGACAGGAGTGCCAATGAGTTCAGCTACAATCCCCTACATCAGTGGTAGCAAACCTTCCGCACTCCAGATGTTTTGGACCACCACTCCCACAGTCCTTTATCACTGGCAGTCTAGGCACGGAGTTCTGGGGGTGGTGGTCCAAAACATCCGGAGTGCCGAAGGCTCGTCACCACTGCTCTACATATTGTCCTGGAAACCCACAGGATCCAGTAGCCTGCGGGGACAGACCATCTTAATGAGTCCTTGGTCCCCGTTGGAAATGAATGCCACAGAGGTTGCATTTTATCGAGTGGTGATCTGACCATGACACTCGTCCAGTCGCCATTGGCTCACTCTCCATCTGTCCAGTAGGGAACACCAAGTCTAGTGTGCGGGCAGACACATGGGTGAGGTCGTTAACATGTTGAGACATGTCCAAGGAGAAGGGAGCCTTTTATGCCAGTGCAATCCCCAAACCTTCCCTGGCCCCAAAAGACACATGAAGGGCCTGTAGACCTGGGATCACCAATGCAGAGAGCCTGACAGTCTACCACTCTACCCTGGTGTTGGGTGGAATAACCAACTGAACAAAGCAGGGATAAGGATAGATTGCCTTCCGCTCCCACCCATGTTTCTGTTCTACAAGCCAGATCTGTGTCTAATGAGCCTTGTGGCACAGTGGTTAAATGCCTGTATTGCAGGTAAAACTGTGCTCATGACCTGGGTTCAATCCCTGGTAGCAGGCTCAAGGTTCACTCAGCCTTCCATCCTTCCGAAGTCGGTAAAATGAGTACCCAGCTTGCTGGAGGGGCAATGTGTAGCTTGCACACTGTAATTAAAATTGTAAACCGCCCAGAGACTACTTGTAGTGGTATGGGGCGGTATATAAGCAGAACACTTTGCTTTTTAATAAGTCCATGATCATGTCTCGGATCAGCTGACAGACACTGACATGAAGGAGATCTGGCATTTCCACAGAGAGATTAAAAGCCAAGACAACCTACAATCCAGTGAACTAAAATACCAATTTTAAAACCAAAATTGCCACAAGCCACTGTTTTTTTCTTAACATACCAAAAGCAAAATTGCTCTTAACTTAACATGTTCCTCTTTTGCTCTTCCATTCCCTCTTCAAGTAGCACACTGGAATTAAAATCACAACAAAAAGTTTGCAAGTGTTCCACCGAATTGCATTACAGTTCTTTTGTAAGCGCCATATCCTTGTAGACCGTTGGCGATCAGTAGCGCAATCTGTTTTTTATCTAAAAATAGAGAAGCTGTGGTATTGGTTATTGCACATTATGTGACTGAAATATTATCATTTTCTTCTCTTTACGGTATTGATAGTTTCTAGCTTTTTATTCATGTACTGTAATATGGCCACTTTGGTGACTCTGGCTGTCCAAGGTAGCTTCAGAATTTGTCTGTACGTCCACATTTCAGATGCTTCTAGCTTCCTGCCTAATGCATACATAAATTTCAACAGAAGTACAGTATACTAAATAAATAAGATCGAAGTATTCAGATACAAAGTCTGATAGAAAAGTCTTGGTTTGTCAAGACTTTCCTCATTTTCTAGAATCAATTGCTATCTTGTTCAATTCTACAATGCATTTCACACGAAGAATCCCAGTTATCCTTGACATAGCATCCCAAATATTTATAATTACAATTGAATGGGAAAAACCATACACTTTTTATAGCCTTAGGTAACAATGGGCAATGCCTAAATTAAGAACCAGCAGCTTTAGTTGATTAAGCAAGTTAAGGAATGGCTCCTGCTAATGCAGTGAAGGTGAGGATCAGAAGGTATTTTTCATTCTTCCCCAAACCAAAAACCTGTCCTTGACCTTACCTGTTGTTTTTAGTGGTGGAAGGACGAGGGAATTTGCACACCTGCTGACGAAGACCTCTCAATATCACGGCAAAAGACAAAGAAGCTGGGAGAAGCGCAGCCCCTCAGCCAACAAGAATGAAGAAGGTGCGCCTGGGAGCGAGAGATGAAACAATCTCAAATTCTTGGGATGTCGCTCAGAGGTCAGGTTTCGTAAGAGGGAGAGCTACCAACCCTGGGGATTGGGGTGGGGTGGGGTGGTAAGGCTCGCCCCTGTGAGAACCTTCTGTGCCACTTCTAAATACAGTGAGGCCAAAGGGAAGGGGGTGGGTGGGGGGTGGAAGTGATGCAGGCCACACATCTGGAACATCTGGTTGTGGGGCAAAATGGTTTGGTGTATATTTCATGTGCACGTCTTAGAGATGGGCATGAAACGAACAACTTTTCGTTTCTGTTTTCGTTTTCTCATTTCGTTATGTAACAAAATGACAAATGAATTTTGTCTCTAAAATGAAACGAAACGAACAGAAACACCGGAAATTTTGTCGTGCCTTTCGTTTCCGTTACTGCAATATGAGTGAATTGCTTAAAATCCTTTTAAAAAATCACAAAAAATTGGAATAAATGGTAACGAAATGGTAACGAAACAAATGAAAACGAAAACGATTTATTTTGCAAAAATTCACGAAAAACAGAAATGAACCAAAACGGACCCTTCAAACAACAAACGACAAACGAAATGCCATTTTTTTTATTTGTGCCCATCTCTAGCGCGTCTGCCTGTTTTGTGCCGCTAAGTTCCACCGAACTTCTGGAGCTCCTAACAGGATTTCCAAGGTATTTATTTATTTATTAATTTTAATACTTATATACCGCCCGTCTTCCAGAAGAACTCTGGGCAGTTTACAGCAGAAAAACAAGCATTAAAACCAAAGGGGGGGGGGGGGAAGAAAAAGAAAAAGAAAGAAAGAAAGAAAGTAAGTACATGAGATGTTCAAAGAATGGTTCACCTTTAGAGAAGGGCACAAACCAGTTCTTCCTGGTTCATAAAGGCAGCAGGGCAGGTGATACTGCTCCCCTCCCCTTCCTCCTCAGGCTCCATCAGCCACTCACCTGGCTCAGTGTACTTGCTTCCTTCACCACTTCAACAGATCTTCCAATCCCGGCTTCTCTGCCTCACCTTCTAGGCTAATCTCCATCTCAGTCAAAAGGGAATTTTTTTTGCTATTGCTCATGACTGGGAGATTAGCCGAGGAGGTGGGGAAAAACAAGCCAGCGGGGCTGGTGAGTAGCAGATCTGCTGAGGAGGCAGAAGAAAAGAGGAGCAGCCGCTGTGCTGCCGCCTTTACGAACCGGCACAAGCCTCTGAAATGAAGTTTGTGGTCATCCCTATTTACCATTCACAGACACAAACAGATGGCCCTAATGCCTGGGGTATTCTGGGAGTCGTAGTGCAAAAACACATATCTGCACACCTCTAGTATGAATTGTTGCCTGGATTCTCCAGAAAATCTGGTTTGCTCCTTTAGATCAAGAGCATAGTGTTGGTAGTCTTCTTCTTCTTCTTCTTCTTCTTCTTCTTCTTCTTCTTCTTCTTCTTCTTCTTCTTCTTCTTCTTCTTCTTCTTCTTCTTCTTCTTCTTCTTCTTCTTCTCTTCTTCTTCCCTTTCCCTGAATGATCTCAATACAGTGTTCTCTCTCAATCACTCTCCTCTCCTTTTCTGGATCTGATTTAGAACCTCATTACCTGACAGAACGCCTTCTTCCATCAAGTACTGCCCACGGTACACATTCATCCCAAACCAAGCATTTAAGAACAGTCATCTGAAAGAGGCATGAAAAGTGAAGAACAAAACTTGCATCATTTCAGGAATTGCTCCAATTCCATGGAACAAACTGCTGCCCAAAATCGGTCTAGTCTAGCCCCTTCCCTGGAGTCTTTTAAAGGATTGTTAACAATGTGGCTGTTCCGGCAGGCCTTTCTGAGCCAATGAGGTCTTAAGCTATTGATCACCTAAACTACCTCCGACCCAAGTTGATACAGTATAAATGCAGAAACAACCACTATGTTGGGATGTCTGTGAAGATTCTTAGTCATCCAGGTGAGGTTATCTGGGAGTTGATTCATGGCAACTGGACTTCTTTTTCTTGAGAGATTGAAACGTTTTGCTGCTCATCCAAGCAGCTTCGTCAGCCTGAGGAAAGCTAGTGGCGAGCCCACCAATTTATAGTTCACATTGATTTCATGTCACCCTGGTCTGAATTAGACTCATTAGGTGGACAATGGCATGAATAGGCTCGTTAGATGTACAATGGCCTGGGGCGCATGAAAGTCCCACATAGCAGCTCTTCCAAACACCCATTAATTATGGGTTATTAGCTTTGCCCTTGCTAATGGAAATGTGAAGTGTTTCTGATTTGTCCGGGGAACAATGAAAGTACTGCTTGATAAGTAGCAGACAGATTGTGCCAGAATCCCCTACCTCTGTTGAGAGAGGGGTTTTCAATACACACATGAATGGCTTTCCTGACCCTCTCTTAAACCACCTATCCACTCTGCCTAATATGCGTACATCCTCATCTTTGAATGAGCTCCCTTTGTCCTTCAAATGGAAGTATACTGCTGATTCTGGTTCTGAGCTGAGCTGTTACCCCTCCTATGTTGGGCCATCCTCCTGTTTAGTGGCTGTTTAGGTTCTTCAATGCAGAGGTCTCTACACTCCTCACTGCATTGGACCGCATATACTATATTGCTCCTCTTGTGTTTTGGTGTTGGGTCCTTTGGGTGGATGAGTCTCTGTCTTAGTGTGTTTGTGGGTTTGAAGTAAATGGGGATGTGGTGTTTGCCAAAAAAAAAAAATCCTTTAATCTTTTCAGACACTCCAGCCATGTAGGAAATGACCAGGTTCAGGGTCTCAGGCTGATCCATTGTTCTTCTGGGTCGGGACACTGCTTTGTTGAAGGCCCACTTCGGATATCCACACTGGAAGACATCCAAGATGGCAGGCTGGCTTTCGTGGATTGTGCTGCGCAGTCATCATCAGAACTGATCACGGCCTGGGAAGAAAAGTTTACAGGAAACCCACACACACAGATCAGTTGAAGGTGTCAACCCAGTGTGCTGCAGCAGTGAAAAAAGCAAACTCAATGCCAGGGATCATTAGGAAGGGTATAGAAAATAAGTCAGCAAGTGTCATTTTGCCTCTTTATAAATCTGTAGTGAGGCCCCATCTGGAGTATTGTGTACAGTTCTGGTCACTACATACCTCCAGAAGGATATGATGGAAATGGAAAAAGTGCAAAGGAGGGAAATCAAAATGATTCAGAGACTGGAACATCTTCCTTACCATCTGAGGCTGCAACGACTGGATCTCTTCACTCCTGAACAACAGCATCTAAGAGGTAATCTGATTAAAGTTTATAAAATTATACACGGTGTGGACAAAGTAGATAAGGAAAAAATTGTTTTCCCTATCACACAACACGAGAACTAAGGGGCACTCCGTGAAACTTTTGGGTGCTAGAGCTCAAAGAAATAAGACAAAGTCCTTTTTCACCCAGAGGATCACTGGTCTGTGGAACTCCCTGCCAGAAGAAGTGGTGGACAGCTGTCAGCCTTGACCACTTTAAGAAAGGATTGGACAAGTTCATGGAGAACAAGGGTATCAATGGCTATCATGATGGATACCTAAGGACAACCTCTGGGTTGGAGAGATAGGCAGGATATCTCTCCATGCCATTTGCAGGGAATCCTAAACAGGTGAAGACATCTGCTTGGGAATAACCTGAAGCAAATGGTGAGCCGCTGTGTGAGACAGAATGCTGGAGAGGATGGGCTGTGACCTCTTCCAGCAAGGCTGCTCTTATGTTCTTCTTACGTACTTACTGTTTGACTCCCACCATCCATTTACAACACAAATTAGGAGTTATCAAGACCCTGAACCACAGAGCAGAGAGCATCCCCACCTCCACAGAAGCCAAGAAGAAGGAAGGCAGACACTTGAAGACCACGCTTAAGTTCTGACTTATGGCAACCATTCCATTCTTCTAGGGGCCAAGACGACCTAGACTGGCCATTCTCCCAGGAGGCATAGTAGGGAAGAGAGATGGGCACGAATCAAAAAAATGGCATTTCGTTTGTCGTTTGTCGTTTGGAGGGTCCATTTCGGTTCGTTTCCGGTTTTTGTGAATTTTTGCAAAAAAATCGTTTTCGTTTTCGTTCGTTTGTTACCATTTTGGTACCATTTATTTCAATTTTTTGTGATTTTTTAAAGGATTTTAAGCAATTCACTTGTATTGCAGTAACGGAAACGAAACGCACGACAAAATTTCCGGTGTTTCTGTTTGTTTCGTTTCATTTTAGAGACAAAATTCGTTTGTCGTTTCGTTGCGTAACGAAACAAAAAACGAAAACGGAAATGAAAAATTGTTTGTTTCGTACCCATCTCTAGTAGGGAATGAGACTCCTAAACTACAGCCACTTAAATTTGGCTCTCAGGGGAGAAAAGCCTTCTTGGCTTCATGTAGGCCTGGTCTTGCCTAACTTATGATTTTAAAAAAAAGATAGAAAAAGAAACTTCCCAGGTAGCAGTGGGACAACTTCCTTTTTGAATAGGAAGTTAGGCCTACACTAGGCTATCCCACTTTCCAGGTTAGGCCAGGTTTAGGGGTCTTATGTGTCAGGTAGAATTCCCAGAATGGAAGATTATGGGGTTTATAGTCCCCCAAAATGGGAATGTCATAGCCTTATTCAGATGCCTTCTGGTAGGCCAAACCCTAACCCACTTGGAAAATTAGGCCCAGTACTAGGAGACAGTAGGGGATCATTTTTTCCTCCTGCACAAATCTAGACACAAACCAACCGACAGACAGAAGGACAGGCCACTTTGTTTGTGTTTTCCCCCAAAGCGACTCTTTGCCGCTCCGTGGGACGGCCACTGTTTTTATAAAGGCCAGCCTGCCTTCTGTTTGTCTCTGTACTAATGATTCTGCCTCCCGGCTTCCAAATTGTTTAATTGCTGAGCAATTATCCACCACACACAATGATTCCATCCTGGCAAATGGCGGGTGTCACTGAAAGGTATTCCGTGCCAATGAACACATGTTTACCCTGGGTGCTGGGCTGCTGAATGGAGCCTATTATTCAGACTGCAGTGTGCCACAGACTGGCCCTAAAGAACAACCAAAGAGCCTGGGGCAGAGGCCTGGGAAGCTCACAGACCGGAAAAGAAGAAGCAACCTGTAAAATGGAAAGAGCAAAAGGCAGAGATGGGAATTTGGGCATAGGAACATAAGAAGAGCCCTGCTGGATCAGGCCAAAGGCCCATCTAGTCCAGCTTCCTGTATCTCACAGTGGCCCCACCAGATGCGTTTGGGAGCGCATGAGACTAGATATCTGTCTCCTGATACCACTCCCCTGCATCTGGCCCTTGAAGTACCCCGGTTTTAAGCCTGGAGATTACACATCTCCATCATGGCTTGTAACCTGTGATGGACTTTTCCTCCAGGAAGCTGTCCAATCCCCTTTTGAAGGCATCCAGGCCAGATGCCATCGCCACATCCTGTGGCGGGGAGTTCCACAGACTAACAACACGCTGGGTAAAAAAAAAAATTATTTTCTTTTGTCTGTTTTCACTCTCCCAACCCTCAATTTGAGTGGGTTTCCCCTAGTTCTGGTATTTTGTGTGTGAGAGAAGATCGCCCCTCTATGGTTTCTTCTGTCCCCCTGACTGTCCCCATTCAGGTCCAGCTGCTTGTTTTATCTTCAAAGAGAAAAGTATCACCAAGGAGACACCAGATTTCTTGCTCAGGTGGATTTTAAAGACTACAGCCTTCTCCCAGACCAACAGTTCCCAGCCATGGGGTAACCCAGGTGTCACAGAATCAGGTGGAGTTAGGAGGAGCTGATAAGACCCATCAAGTCCAACCCTTTGGCCAAGGCAGGCAGGAATCCAAGTCAAAGCAGATCTGAGAGACGTTCTTAAAAGCTTTTGACAAAAACCAAGTTGACAAAAACTGGGCTCTAGAATAAGGTTACTTTTTGCCTCCCGTGGAGAAGATATTACACAGTAGAGATGGGCACAAAACGAACAATTTTTCTTTTTCTTTTTCGTTTTTCGTTTTGTTACATAACGAAACGACAAACAGTTTTTGTCTCTAAAATGAAACGAAACGAACAGAAACACCGGAAATTTTGTCGTCTGTTTCGTTTCCGTTACTGCAATATGAGTGAATTGCTTAAAATCCTTAAAAAAAAAAATCACAAAAAAGGAAATAAATGGTAACGAAATGGTAACAAAACGAACGAAAACGAAAACGATTTTTTTGCAAAAATTCGCGAAAAACGGAAATGAACCGAAACAGACCCTACAAATGACAAATGACAAACAAAATGCCATTTTTTAATTTGTGCCCATCTCTATTACACAGTCAAGGAGCCATAGCAGAAAAGGCCCTGACTTGTTTCTGCGCACCGGGCGGGGGTGGCCGGTCGTCCCGCTTACAGGTCCCCCCCAGTTCCTCTTGTGGTGGCAAGGGTAATTTGAAATCATTGCCCCGTGTCCTAGTCTCTGTAGCCAGTCACTCCTCCATTTTTGGAGTAACACGGGTCCTTTAAGCACTAGGATTTGTTTTAAATGTCTTCACCAGTACCTTGCATTCAGACCGGTGCTATCATTTGAGCACCGGGGTTATGTGTGCTCCATAAGGTGTCCTTTGTCAACTGTTTGATGGCCGTCTCTTCCACTAGATGCAGCCCCTGTGCCATTTCCCATGGCAGCTCTGCGTAAATCATATTGGAACAATCCGGGGATGTTGGGAAGCCTTTATGTCCGAATCCCAAGTCTAGTCTGAGTCTTTGGTCCCAAGTTCCAAGTCTGAGTCCAAGTCTTCATTTCCAAGTCCCAAGTCCAAGTCACTATTAAAAACAAACTTTTCCCCGGGGGGGAATGGAGGAGTGGATGGTTTCAGAGACTAGGACGCAGGGCAATGGTTTCAAACTGCAGGAAAAGAGATTCAATTTAAACATTAGGAAGAACTTCATGACATTTAGAGCTGTTCGGCAGTGGAAGATGCTGCCACAAAGGAGGGTGGTGGAGTCTCCTTCTTTGGAGGCTTTTAAGCAGAGGCTGGATGGCCATCTGTTGGGAGCACTGTAATGGGGGTTCCTACTGTTGTGTATTGATCTGTAGTCCTATTATCTGTACTTGCTTATGTTTAAGTAACTGCCTTCCTTTTCCAAAGGGAACAGGCCTATTGGTTTATTCAAGTTGCTGCATTTGGATCCTCAATCCTATTGGTTTCTGTTCATGTTCCAAAGGGAACAGGCCTATTGGTTTATTCAAGTTGCTGCATTTGGATCCTCAATCCTATTGGTCTCTGCCAAAAGGCAGCTTTGTGATTGGTTGTAATTGTTCCCTCCAAAATGTATCTTTTCCTAGCCAGTCCTCGCTCCTATAAATGTAGCTCCCTCTCCCCAGTCCCCAGTCTTGTTCTCTCCCTGAATAGAGAGCTGTTACACTAGAAGCTGTCTCCAGCCTGCTATGTCAAAGAGCTGAAATCACTTGCTGAAATCACTAAACCCCACGTCACAACACCTACATGGCAGGGGGTTGGACTGGATGGCCCTTGAGGTCTCTTCCAACTCTCTGTGGTGTGCATGTGTAGGTGCAGAGATCAGAGGCTCGTGAACCACCCATTTTTGGTTCCATCTGCCCTTCCCCATAGCATCTGATTGCCATTCTAAATTTGGCTGATATAAAAAAAGTCCGCTTCCCTCACCCCTCCACCCCCACCCTCTCAAAAACTCTCCCTCCCCATTGCTATCTCCACCACCACTATTTCCTTTCCTGTTCTGCATCTTGTGGGGTTTCCTGCATGGCAGGGTTTGGACTAGATGGCCCTTGAGGTCTCTTCCCTACTCTATGATTCTATGCTTCTATGATCTGAAAGCTTCTTCTGGATTTCCCGTGTTCTTCATTAAAAGACCAGAGCCCAGGGATTTGGAAACGCGACTGAGGAAAATGGGGCCAAGTTGCAAGGCAAGTCTTCGTTACTGGACGAGGGCTGGGGGACCACCCCAGTCAAGTCACCAGCGCGATTAGAGTCCGATTTGACAGCGATTCACACAACTCAAGTCCCCATCTCTGCAGTAGTCTGAGATGTTAACAGTCTGGGAATTACACCATGTTTTTACTCTCCTCGAATTGTGGTTCAACTGGGAACGCTGAAAAAAATAATAATTCTACAAGTGGATTTTGCTGTAAAATTCCCTCTGTTGTTGATTTCCATCTACTTGCTAATGGCTGTGTGTGCATTCATGACGTGGGCAGGTAAGGGAAAGTATAGCTTGCTGTACCTGCACTTCTGGCCACATCAAGAGGCTTTGTGTGCAGTATCTCACTGATGTGCTCAGGTGTTGTACACACTGGTTGAACACCACACAAAAAGGCTTTTCCCAAAAGCATCTGCGTTTCCACCAGGGCTGCTGCCCACAACAGTGATACTGTTGCTAGGGAGAGAGGTTTCTGAATGTTAATTGATGTGGCAGCCAGGAAAGCCAATGCGATTCTTGGTAGCATCAACAGAACCATCGTGTCTTGATCAAGGGAAGTGATAGTACCACTCTATTCTGCTCTGGTCAGACCCCACCTGGAGTCCAGTGTCCAGTTCTGTGCACCTCAATTTAAAAAGGATGTTGGCAACCTCGAGCGGGTACAGAGGAGGCCGACCAGGATGGCTGAAGGTCTGGAAGAAATGTCTTACGAAGGAGTGGCTTAGGGAACTGGGAATGTTTAGCCTTTCAGAAAGAAGACTGAGCGGGGCTTTGATAGCTATGTTTAAATATTTGAAAGGATGTCACATTGAAGAGGGAACAGGTTTGTTTTCCATGGCTTCAGAGACTAGGACGCAGGGCAATGGTTTCAAACTACAGGAAAAGAGATTCCATTTGAACATTCAGAAGAACGTAGTGACGGTTAGAGCTGTTTGGCAGTGGAATATGCTGCCACAAAGGAGGGTGGTGGAGTCTCCTTCTTTGGAGGTTTTTAAGCAGAGGCTGGATGGCCACCTGTAGGAAATACTGTGATGGGGGTTCCTGCATGGCAGGGGGTTGGACTGGATGGCCCTTGAGGTCTCTTCCAACTCCATGATTCTATGAACTCCCAGCATTCTGCAGCCAACGTTGGGAGTTACTGCAAAGCTGGGAGGGACGTCGGGGATGATTGCCCCTACCAAGGAGGCCCAGTGGGGAATTGAACTCCCAACGTCTGGTTCTGCAGTCAGATGCTGAAGCCACTAAGCTATCCAGCAGTAGTAAGCTGTGTGTCATTCAGGGAAAAGCAACAGAACAAGTCCAATAGGTGGTGCTTTCAAAAGGAGATGGGTTGATCCTGAAGATGACCCTCAAATACAAGAGGAAAACTATGCCTCCATCCCACAAGCATAGCCTCATGTTGCAAAATATTTAAATATCTCCAGCTTCTGGTGGATAGAAGAGACTTGATAGACTCTCATATGTAAAGACATGTTTTCTTTGTACTGGAATGACCCATGTTGATCCTCAGGCTGCAATAATAAGAGTCAACGAATTAAATCCTCCATCAAAGCATCTCTACACCTGCACAATTGCCTCTGAGGAGCAAGGTCCTTCCAGCTGCTGCTATGGCCTGTGTTTGCGGCTGCCTCTTCAAAGGCCCTTACCTGCCCTCCTGCCGTTGTAAAAAGACTGCAGATAAACTTTGCGCACGTAGAGAAAAGATCAATACATAAGTGCGGGGCGGAAGCTCCAGGCATCTTAAATTTCCTTCTTAAACTCCAGCCTTTCCAGGTTGTGAATAGAGGTTTTTGTCAAGGGGAAGTGTGAGGAAGAATAACACAAACCGACACTCACACGGAAAAGAGGCCCCTATTCTTATACAACAAAGATAGGTTTAAAAAAAGAGAAGAAAATGCCTATGATTTCCCACCAAATAGCCCCGATTCAACTCCAGAATTGAAGGCAGGGGATCAGCCAGTTTATTTCACTAACTGTGGAGAATGTCTAGCCTGCTTCTGTAGGTCTAACATATAGGCATTACTTTGTATATTTCATCCTACCAAGAACAGACTAAAACCCTCCGTGTGCTCTAAATCAATTGCCCGAAATAAGCCTTCTGATTATTTATTTATTTATTTATTTATTTATTTATTTATTTATTTATTTATTTATTTATTTATTTATGTAGCTTGCATGCCACCCACTACCCAAAGGTCTCTGAGCAGCTCACAATCAAAGTAAACAATTTAGACAATTAAAACATGCAATAAAATTAAAACAATAAAACATTTAAATACAATAAATACAATATACTAAAACAGTGCACTAAAATCGCCATCAGGACCCACAATAATCAGTTAAAAGACTTCTTGAACAGGAATGTTTCTACCTGGTGCCGGAATGTCATCAATGTTGGCACCAGGCGGGTCTCACTTGGGACGGCATTCTATAATCTGGGGGCAACTGCCGAAAAGGCCCTGTTCCTACAAGCCATTAAGATGAATTATCTCACCAAAGCAAAGTAAAGCTAACCATGCTGCTTATGTACCACTCTATAATGCTTAGGTTAGGGGGCGTGGTGGCTCAGTGGACGAAGGCTCCGAAACTGTCGGCTGCAAAGTCGGCAGCTCGGAGGTTTGAATCCCGGGTGCCATGCAGTGGAGTGAGCTCCCACTGTCACCCCATCTCCTGCCAACCTAGCAGTTCGAAAGCATGTAAATGCAAGTAGATAAATAGGCACTGCCATAAAAAGTGGGAAGGTAAAACAGTGCTTCCTTGCAGCCGTGCCGGCCATGTGGCCATGGACTTGCACAACACTGGCTCTTTGGCTTGAATACGGAGATGAGCACCGCCCCCTAGAGTCTGACATGACTAGCATACATGTGCGGGGGGCGTGTTTACCTTTACGTTATCCAGAATTCTTGGCCTGCACCTCTAGCTTCCAGCCCTGCTTCCTGTTGATCTGAAAAGAAAAGGAAAAAATATAAAATAAAATAAAATAAAGCTGTTCCAGTGTTTCCTTGTAACTGCAGTCTTCCTACCCAGAGGGCATCTTCCAAAGAACTATTTCTTCCATTGAGAACTAGGGCAACTTCCTCCCTTCCTCCCTTTTTCCTTTTTAACACAAAAATGGGTGGAGGAGTCAACAGTGCCGCTAAATCATTCAAAAGCACTTCTGTAAAGGTGCAAAACCTACAGGCATTTGTGGCCCGCAATTCCCAGATCACAGAATCGTAGAATATTTGTAGGGTTGGAAGATACCATGATGGAGGTCATCTAGTCCAAAACCCTGACTAAGGCAGGAGACCTCATACCAACCTGGACAAATGGCTGCCCAATCTTTTCTTGAAAACTACTCATGGCGGGGCACCCCATGACAAGCTGTCCCACTGCTGAATGGCGCTCACCATCCGTATTTCTGGGGAAATCCCAGGAACTACAGTCCAAAACCACAAATCATCACACTCCTGTGTTTCCTTTGAAGGGCAATAGAAACCCCTTCCAGGTCTGTGCCCAGAAACTTACTGGGAGAGGGACTGAAGATGTCTCCAGCAATAGACATTAGACAGCGATGATTTGACTGTCCCAGCATCTGCCATTTGAAGAAACTGTTCTTTGTTCCATCAGTTCAAAACTATCCTTGCATAAGGAGCATGCAGTCTTAAGTACCAAAGCATTCAGCAGGACTAGATGGGTGGTAAATAAATCCAAGGGGGGGGGGGGGCGGCTCAGCGGGCTAGAGTGCTGAAACTGTCGGCTGAAAAGTCAGCAGCTTGGTGGTTTGAATCCCGGGTGTCACGCAGCGGAGTGAACTCCCGCTGTTAACCCCAGCTCCTGCCAACCTAGCAGTTGGAAAGCATGTAAATGCAACTTGCGTACTAGTTGCATCTGCTCATCTCCGTTTTAAACCGAAGAGCCAGTGTTGTGCAAGTCCATGGCCATATGGCCGGCATGGCTGAACGTATTTCTGCGCATGGAACACTATTTAACTTCGTGCTTTTTACAGTGGTACCTATTTATCTACTTGCATTTACATGCTTTCAAACTGCTAGGTTGGCAGGAGCTGGGGTTAAGAGTGGGAGCTCGCTCCGCTGCGTGACACCCGGGATTCGAACCACCAAGCTGCCGACTTTGCATCCGACAGTTTCAGCGCTCTAGCCTGACGAGCCACTATGAGAGGGAGTGGTAAAATTTGCCCAACCATTTTACACACCCACACACACCACAGCATCTGCCTGGCAGATACCTGGTTCCTATAGATTTTTTTTTAATTTTGGATGTTATCCGTGAAGATCAAAAAACAGCAGTTAAAAGAATGGCAGTGGAGGATAAATATGCATTGTAATAGCAATAGAAAAGCAAGAATTAATCAAAATGTATGGTATGTGTCACAGAACGAAGAGGCCTGGGTGTGTCCAGTATTAAAAGAAAAGAAAAAAAAAGGCTAAGTGTTCTGCTTATAACCACCCCATAGCGCTTAAAGCACTCTCTGGGCAGTTTACAATTTAATTATGCAGGCAACACATTAAATTATATTTGATAGCTAATCAAGCGAGACATATTCTAGATGTAATAGGGAATAATAAAAAAATCTAATTTGGAGAGAACTAGAATTCTATGGAAGAGCATGATGGAAATATATATATATTTGAAAAGATAAAATTAAGAAAGAGTTGAACAGTTTAGAAAACCTCTTTTTGAAAAATATGGTGGAATTCTGGATTGCATAAAGAGCAGAGCTATGTCCACCAATAAGGTTCTTTGTTTCTGTGACCCGAATTCCGATCCTGCCTTGTGGTTTCAATGCCTCAGGCATAAATTGGTCAACCTTGTGTGATTGATTACATTGACACTATGTTATCAATTGTTAGTTCCTATCCCTCTTAACTTTTAGATAGTCTACTGTACATGATTACATGGAATTTATGCACTTTTCTTAACTGCTTGCATTCTCTTTAGCTTTAATGTTGCCTTCTAATGCTGTAAGATACCCCTCAATTCAGTATGTCTTAATTATACTGGACTGTATATTTATCCATCATTACTGTAAGCCACCTTGGGTCCTTTTCCAAGGAGAAAGGCAGGGTAAAAATACACATAAATTAAAATAAAATAAAAATTTAAAGGAGGGGGTGTAGAAAGAGAAAGAGTCTCTCGGCGGTTGCCCCACAGCTGCATTGGACTACAACTCCCATCTTCCAAGCCTGCACAATGGCATCCTGATAGTCTCCATAAACTGCATCTTGGCGAATGCTGGGCTGACATTACAGTGACAAGCCGGAGGTTGCCTAGGGCTGCCTAATCCTCAAAGCTGCACATCTCTAAACCTTCCTCTTCCTCTTCCTCTTCTTCAGGTGCCATGTCCTTGTACAACATTGGCAATCAATGGCACGATCTGTTTGTTTTTTTAAAATCTAAAAATACAGAAGCTGTGCCCACTGTGAACCATTGGCTTAAATTCTGAAGCTTCTTCTTCTCTTCACATTTGTGTTGGTCTGAATGTGTGAAAGCACTTCTTGCCTCAATGTTCTCCCACCTGGTGCCTACATATCCCAGCGGGAGACTGCCTGGGGAGTGGCACATCTGGACCGTGCCAGGTTGTCAAAGACTTTGGATGCCCGGCTCAAGCCCCTGCTCGCTTTGACCCACTCTGCAAATGATTCCTTCCTTCCTTCCTTCCTTCCTTCCTTCCTTCCTTCCTACAGATCCATTCACCTTTCCTTCCATTTTCTAATCACTATTCCTTCCTTCCTTCCTTCTTCTGCTCATGATTCCTTCCTTCCTTCCTCCCTCCTTCCCTCTCTTCCTTCTTCTGTTCATTATTCCTTCCTCCCTCCCTCCCTCTCTCCCTTCCTTCCTTCTTCTGTTCATTATTCCTTCCTTCCTTCCTTCCTTCTGTTCATTATTCCTCCCTCCCTCCCTCCCTCCCTCTCTCCCTTCCTTCTTCTGTTCCTTCCTTCCTTCCTTCCTTCCTTCCTTCCTTCCTTCCTTCACTTGTTATACCACCCAGTGATACACTAAAACATAAGCATAATATAACTTGGAGCTTAAGTTGTGTGTTATTGACCAAGACCCTGCCTGGAGGAAAACAACAGGAGGGGGGAGAGCTTGGCTTGGCTTCCTGTGGCAGGGAGTTCCACAGTACTCGGGAGCAGCCAAGGTAAAAGCCAGTAGGATGAATAAAGGGATGGATGAACTGATAGCCAAACAAACACAATCATTTCAAAAACATGTTTTTACCCCGATTCCCATCATCCCCAGATGGCTTGGGCAGGAGGGGCTGGGTTTTCCAGAAGGTTTAAACTGTATTGGATGGAAGTGCTCGGAGCTATGGGTAATCATGTATAGGATCTTGTTTTAATGTCACTTTGGCTTGACATATTTTGCTATTGGATCAGCCAAATGTGAAGTTCACTGGGTATCATTTAGCCACACCAAACTGTTCTGATAGGTCAGTTGCCACGGTTCCGTGTGCCTCTGCTCCCAGCAAACCAGGGGTTGTCTTCTTTGACACAAGGTAGTGAAGAATGAGCCGGTCGGTTGGCAATCTGCATTTACAGAAATGGGGAAGAAGACCCATTCACTCAAGTCTGCAGGTGAAACCTGATGCCTCCAGCAGGAACAAAAGGGTTCCAAAACTTAATACTGTGTGTGTATTGGGGGTGGGGGAGAGAGATTGAAGGCTACAGGAAAAGAGGAAGCCTGACCATCAGATGGATTGACTCAATAAACGAAGCCACCTGAGTTTGCGACACCGCCACCTGGCTGTGAATGACGGGAGTCCTTTGGGAGACCATCAGTCCATCTGTATGTTATTGGCCAACCGACTTGGTGACCCTAAACAAGGTTTTCAAAGTAAATGAGAATATTTAAGGACTGGTTTTTAACCAGTTCCACTCCCCCAGCCCCACCAGTTTATATGGCTGGGCATGGTCTGGAACTCTGCCCCCCCTCTGTCCCTTACACCACACTGGAGACCCTATCGCGTCAAAGGGTTGCCTTATTTCGGGTCAAACGGAAGACCCCCTAGCAACAAACACCTTGGAACATTATTTAAATCCTTATTTTAGGATTATTTGGGGGCTTTGTAGTCCCTCCCCCCCCCCAGTTCTGCAACGCCCAGCTGGAAGGAGGGTCCAACGAGATTCGAAAACCAGCCTGGCTGCAATGTTTTAAAGTTGCCAGATAGAGATATGTCTGTGAAGATTCTCAGTCATCCAGGTGAGTTTATCTGGGAGTTGAGTCATGGCTACTGGACTTCTTTTTTGAGAGATAGAAACGTTTCGCTGTTCATCCAAACAGCTTCATCAGTCTGTTTGGATGAACAGCTGTTTGGATGAACAGCAAAACGTTTCTATCTCTCAAAAAAGAAGTCCAGTAGCCATGACTCAACTTCCAGATGCCAGATAGAGAGCACACCTTCCCTGCTCAGAGTCTGCGTAAGGACTACCTCCCAACCCGTCTCCCCATTTTCGGTTTGAATTTAGGAGCCTCGGTAGCCCTGAGCCTGAACCAAATGGGATCAGAAGTGTGTGTGTTGGGGGGGGGGGGGTTGTCAGCTTTTCTTAGCGTCGCGGTCATTTCTCAAAAGACCACGCCTTCGGGTCTGCCCGATGCGCGTCAGGCGTCTCCACGCTGTCCTTCCGGAGCCAAGTCGACCCACGATCTGTTGCTGCCTGAAGCGGGTCAGCAACTGGGTCCCCCCCGCCCCCACTAACTCCAAGTTACATACAACTCTTGAACGTAGCGGATCTGTTTTAGGACATGAGGGGCCAACCCGTCATGATCTAAAGAACATACGCCAGGGAGGCATTTCACTGCTGGCTTCCTTTTCACGCCACCCAAAATCTGCCGCCTGAGGCTGCTCCCTCAAGGCAAGGCCGGCCCTGTTCCTTGAGCTGTCGTGGGACTCCAATAGGACCTCTCTGGTCCGGCTTCTCCCTGCTAGCTCCGTGTGCCTTGGGCACCGTCTCCTAGCCTCGGTTCCCTTGCTTCGGCCTGTGAAATGGGCACAAGCGCCGTCCAAAGCGCTTGGATGCAGCTTCGGCGGCTCCAGCGGTAGGGGACGATTCGCGGAAGCATAAAAACGGTCGGTTTGCAGTAGGCGTCCCAAAAGGTCATCTAGTCGGACTCCGCCGGGACTCTTTGGGAGGAATCCTGGCGCTGCCTCTCTCGTCTCGGGTTCGAGGCTGGGTTCCATCTCCCGCGGTTCTCTCCAAACCATCCGTTCCTACATCACAGCGCTCCCTGTCCCAAGCAGTGCGTGTGCGTCGTTTCCCGCTTTTCTGGTTTTGTTGTACAGTATTTTGTTGTACAGTATTTTGTGCTATTTTGTCAAAGTGGGTCCTCCAATTTCCCCAGGTCCTTTTCTTCCAGTCTCCTGTTCTTCCTTTCCCGTTCGCTTTCTTCATCCTTTCAAAAACTGTTTACTTGTTGAATTATGGAACCGAAAGGTTGCTCTCTCTAACCCGGAGCGCAGGACACCCCAGTTTGGTCTAAACGGGGAAGAGAACCCAGCTCCTAGTCACCGGTGCCTGTTGTGACAGACCTTGTATATTTTGTGCTCCCAAGTGGGAACCGACCTATGGCGACCCTAATAGACCCCTTCACGGTACTTAAGATATTTAAAGAATGTTTTTAATAATTCCACTCCCCTAATGAGTTTCCACGGCTGACTCGGGATTCGAACCCAGTTCTCCAGAGGCCTAGACCGTCGCTGGATCCACTGCACACTGGGAATTATGTTATAGAGCTTGTGTGTGTTGTGTCGTTTCAGTCGTGGCCGACTGAAGGCAGGAAATACTGGAGTGGTTTGCCAGTTCCTGCTCCAGGCGCCTACAGCACCTGGTATTCCCTGGTGGTCTCCCATCCAAGTACTAGCCAGGGCCGACCCTGCTTAGCTTCCGAAATCAGGCGAGATCGGATGTGCTTAAACACAAAGCAAAACACTGACATTGTACAAAATCAGCCAAACATTTCTCAAAAGGGTAATTTTAATTTAAAATTTAATTTAATTTTAATTTAAAAAATAATCATCATCATGTGCCACCAAGTTAATTCTGACTTATGGAGACCCTTTTCAGGGTGTTCCAAGCAGGGAATATTCAGAAGTGGTTTCCCATTTCCTTCTTTTTTTGGGGGGGGGGGTGGAGCCCTGGGACTATGCAACTTGCCCAAGGGCACACAGGCTGGCTCTACTGAAAGGAGGCACAGTGGGGAATCCAGCCAGCTAAGTGTCCCCTTGTGTGTTGTGTCCTTACAGTCGCGACTCTTCGTGACTCCATGTCCATGGAGTTTTCTTGGCAGGAATACTGGAATGGTTTGCCAGTTCCTACTCCAGGCGACTACAGCACCTGGTATTCCCTGGTGGTCTCCCATCCAAGTACTAGCCAGGGCCGACCCTGCTTAGCTACCGAAATCAAGCGAGATCGGATGTGCTTAGGGCATCTGAGCAGCTGTTATAGACCTTCGGAAGCTTTATTTTTGGACTGGGAGGTCTAAAGAGTCTTCCAGCCAAGCAGAGCTTCTTGGGATCCGTTTTCTCCTCCCCAAGCTTTGCTAAAAAGGGCCTTGGGGACACGTGCATTGTTTCACAGCCTCGTTCGTTTCCCTCGTCAAGATCTGGCTCTTATCCCAGCATCCTCTTCCTGCCACCATAGCCTGTTTACTGTTTGCTGATTGTTTGCTCTTTTATTTTTATTGCATTATTTTGCATTATTGTAAACCGCCGGGAGTTCTGTTAGACGACGGGCGGTGTACAAATAAATAAATAAATAAATAAATAAATAAATAAATAAATAAATAAATTAAATTAAATTAAATTAAATTAAATTAAATTAAATTAAATTA
>JAHTLZ010000268.1:3301392-3312918 GCA_023846285.1 Phrynocephalus versicolor | reverse complement strand
AAGGAAGGAAGGAAGGAAGGAAGGAAGGAAAAGAAAGGAAGAAGGAAGGAAGGAATAATGAACAGAGGAAGGAAGGAAGGAAGGAATAATGAACAGAGGAAGGAAGGAAGGAAGGAAAAGAAAGAAAGATGGAAGGAAGGAAGGAAGGAAGGAAGGAAGGAATAATAAACAGAGGAAGGAAGGAAGGAAGGAATAATGACCAAAGGAAGGAAGGAAGGAAGGAAGGAAGGAAGGAAGGAAGGAAGGAAGGAAGATATTTTGCACCAGTAGAGCTTTCTTTCCAGAATGGCCATATCTCTTCTCCTGCTCAAAATACACAATGGTCCTGCACTTATTTAAAGGATGGATCATTACCCTACCATTTGCTCGATACTTCAATTCCCAGGATTTCCCCTGAGAGAGTGAAAAAAACGATTAAAACCACTTTGTGTCTTCCACACAAAATCTGCCCTGCAGCTTTCCTGGCTCGAAAGGTATTGACGCGGCCGTGGCGAGGTCTAGATGTGAGGTCACCCACTTGTCCCCCAGAGCCACCTCTTTGAGCAGAATCTGCTTTACCTTTCACACGAGTCTGATCCAGGCAGCCTCAGCCTTTCCAGGCTTACTAGAGAGCAAAGGCGCCCACTGAAATGAGGTTGGCTTTTCCAAAGGCTCACTTCAGGCATTCTGAATTCTGGCATAAGTATTGCAAGGAAACCGGCAAGGAAACCAGAAGAGCTCAGGGGGAGGGAGAGGGTTGGGCTTCTGGGGTTGGGGGAGGGGTGTTTAGGGAAGATTCATGGGTGTGCATCTGTATAGCAGTAGCTGTTAGGGGAATTTACTCCTTTGGAAGAGAGGGCATGGTGAGGCTGTATTTTTTTTTCATTTTACTTTAAATTCCAACATATTCCAAAAGGCCTCTGTCACAGGGACTTTGTTACCGGTGAGCTGAGGGGACCCTGTGATTGTGATTGGGTCAAGAGGTCACATAATAGCATTGCCCAGAGTTTGGGTTTTTATTTGTTTTGTGATAAGATTTGCCATAGAATCATAGAATCATAGAGTTGGAGTTGGAGCTCAAGGGCCATCCAGTCCAACCCCCTGCCATGCAGGAACCCCCATCACAGGACTCCCGACAGATGGCCATCCAGCCTCTGCTTAAAAACCTCCAAAGGAGCAGACTCCACCACCCTCCTTTGTGGCAGCATCTTCCACTGCCAGACAGCTCTAACCATCATGAAGTTCTTCCTAATGTTCAAATGGAATCTCTTTTCCTTTAGTTTGAAACCATTGCCCCAAGTCCTAGTCTCTGAAGCCATGGAAAACAAACCTGTTCCCTCTTCAATATGACATCTTTTCAACTATTTAAACATAGCTATATAGCCATATTAGTTAGTTTTTGGATCTCATTCTGCAACGTATGGTTATGTCCTGATTGGATGGGGCAGTCACTATTGGTGGTGGGGGGGGGGGTTGAGAGGAAAAACACAGATTTCCTATTTATTTGGTTGGCCTCCCGTGTTGAACAGGACTGCAAAGCCCTTCACTGGTTTTATTAGGCCCCCAAAACCTGTTTTGAAACAGTCAGTGGCTTAGAGCTAAGGAAAGGTTTTTTTGTTCCATCACTTTCACAATCCAGAAGTTGAATCATGGCAACTGGACTTCTTTTCTTGAGAGATCAAAACCTTTCTCTACTCATCCAAGCAGCTTGGTCAGACTGACAAAAGCTGCTTGGATGAGCAGCGAAACGTTTCGATTTCTCACGAAAAAGAAGTCCAGTTGCCATGATTCAACTTCCAGACAACCTCGCCTGGATGACTGAGAATCTTCACAGACATCGCTTTCACAATCTTTCCTTGAGGACTTTAGCTAAGATTATTGCATGGTGGCTGGGGAGTTGTACTCCATATTTTTGAAGTGGAGAAAGTGACCATGGAGGGTAACCTTTGCTGATTTTCAAAACAGAATAGAATAGAATAGAATACTTTTATTGGCCAAGTGTGGTTAGACACACCCAGAATTTGTTTTGGTAAAAATGCTCTCTCTATATAAAAGGAAATATAAGAATCATATAGTCAACAATAAAAACACAGAACAATACTACAATATAACCTATTATTTAAAAAGGAAGAAGAAATGCAAAAATTAATTATTCAACAGTTTGATAGCACTTGGAAAGAAACTATCTCTATATCTAGTTGTCCTAGTCTACAATGCCCTAAAACATCACCCTGAGGGTAACAATTGAAACAGATTATGTCCAGGATGTGTGGAATCTGTATATATTTTCATCGCCCTCTTTTTAGCTTGTGTGGTATACAATTCCACAATAGATGGCAAATTAGTAGCAATAATTTTTTCTGCAGTTCCAATTATCCTTTGAAGTCTATATCTGTCATGCTTAGTCGCAGAGCTAAACCACACAGTTATAGAGGAACAGATAATAGATTCAATAACACCTCTATAGAATTGAATCAACAGTTCTTTTGGCAGTCTAAACTTCCTAAGTTGACGCAGAAAAAACATTCTTTGTTGTGCTTTCTTAATAATACTTTCAATATTAGATGACCTTAGCCTGGTGTTGTCTCCAATTGGTGGCACAGAGCAGGATTTAATGGGCAGGGGCTGGAGGAGTCAGAGAGCTATCAAAAACAAGACCGGCTTCTTATTTTGATGAAAACAGAAGCAAGCCAAGTGAAGAAGCGGGTTCAAGGGTCAAAGGAGACAAAACCTGGATCCTAATCCAAATTTGCCTGGAACCCAGGTGTGAATGCACAGAAAAGAGATAAGCCCCCATGTGGTTGTCCAGTCCTTAAAGCAGGGGTGTCCAAACTTTTTGCAAGGAGGGCCAGATTTGGCGAGGTGAAAAATGTGTGTGGGCCAACCCTTCAGCTGCATTTGGCCCCCGGGCCGGACTTTGGACAAGTCTCTATAACATGCAAGGAGGAAGGGAGGATGCTGCAGCAATGGAGCCGGGGGTAGGGGTGGGGGTAGGCTGGGAAGGTGGGTGGGTGGGTAGACAGAGGCAGGAAGGGCGGGCAAAACATATTGGTGTCTTTTGATACCTAATTGTTAGGATTTACGCCTTTGTTGGCGTTATGGGATGCTATAGAATTTTATGCATTATATGTGCCTTTTATACTGTTGCTGTTATTATTTGATTATTTGCTATATTATATATTATAATTGTTTTGTTCGGCGCTTGGTCGCCCGTTTGTAAGCCGCTTAGAGTTCTGTCCAGAAGATAAGCGGGATATAAATAAATAAATAAATAAATAAATAAATAAAACTGCAAGCTGTTGCCTCCATCCATTATGGGGAAGGGCCAGCTGGCAGGGATGCATGACAGGCTGAGCCGGCAGAGAGAAGAAGCTGCGGGTCGCTTGAAATTTGAAAACGGGCCGCATTTGGCCCCCCAGGCCTGACTTTGGACATGCCTGCCTTAAAGAAGTCTTTAAAGGGCCTTTTGGTACATTAGTTCCACCAGCAAAGACAAAACTTCAGGAAAGCTGTTTTTGAAAAGACAACTCAGTTCCTGATTTGGAGACTGGCTCAATATCCGGGGGGAGGGGGGTGAATGAACCTCTTAATACAGCAATTGAACCAACTACCTCCAGCGTGGCAATGTTGGAGGCATTCAAGAGAAAACCAGCCAACCATCTGTCTGATGATAAACTTTGATTTGGATTCCTGGACGAAGCAGGGGGTTTGGACTCAATGGCCGTAGAGGCTCCTTCCAACTCTAGGGTCCTTCGATTCTATGAGGACCCAACAAAGGTGCGTCCTCTGAGACTAACAATCTCTCTTCTCTCAGAGGTTTACTTCTGGATAAGACACACGTGGAAACTCAGGCCAAGTACACGGCTATGTTTCACACACACCCAGGCCTTCAGTATTTTCAAAGCCCTCCACGGCTTGGGACCAGAGTACTTGGCGGAGCGTATCTCCCAAAGGACAACTGGGTCCAGACCCACGAGAATGGCGCAGGCGCGCTCACTGAGGTTGGCCACACCCAGAGAGGCGTGGAAATCGCGTACGCGAGACCGCACCTTCTCTGTGGTGGGCCCCGCGCTCTGGAATCATCTCCCCAGTGAGCTGCGCCCGTTGGAGTCCCTGCCCGCCTTTAAGAAGGCCTTGAAGACCCACCTCTTTAGAGAGGCTTTTGGCGACCCCCTCTGTTAGTCTGCTTTTTTTCTTTTTGCCCTGGGTTTCGCTGCCATCTTGCCTCATCGCCTCTTCCTTCATTGTTTTGTTGTTTTATTATTTGCTTTTATTGCTGTAAGCCACCCAGAGTTCCCTTTGGGGAAGATGGGCGGGATACAAGACTAATAAATAAATAAATAAATAAATTGTTGTGTCTTGGCCAATGGGAATCGGTCAGGTAAAACAGAGTTATGGGTAATCCAGTCCTCCTAATGGGAGAGTTCCCTTTAACAGGAAAACGGGAGGAAGATTGGCTGGGAGTGAATGTTTATCTTCAGGTGCAATTAGAGTGGGTGTGAGGAACTGTGTTCAGTCATCATGTATCTGGAGCTGGCGTTTTTTCCTGTTGAACCCACTACTGTATATTACAAACATATGCCTCGTTCACCCTAAAAACACGCCTTTAAAATAGGTCATGTTAAATCCTCCCCAAACAGGAGTAACATAAGAACATAAGGACATAAGAACAGCCTTGCTGGAAGAGGCCACAGCCCATCCAGCCCAGTATTCTGTCTCACACAGCGGTGGCTCATCATTTGCTTCAGGGTCTTCCCAAGCAGATGTCTTCACCTGCTTACGATTCCCTGCAAATGGCATGGAGAGATATCCTGCCTCTCTCTCCAACCTGGAGGTTGTCCTTAGGCATCCATAATGAGAGCCATTGATACCCTTGTTCT
Source organism: Phrynocephalus versicolor (assembly GCA_023846285.1). NCBI lineage: Eukaryota > Metazoa > Chordata > Lepidosauria > Squamata > Agamidae > Phrynocephalus > Phrynocephalus versicolor. Next base: position 3,308,059 of record JAHTLZ010000268.1, on the reverse strand, counting down.
CTGTGAACTTGTCTAATCCTTTCTCAAAGCTGTCAAGGCTGACCGCTATCACCACTTCTCCTGGCAGGGAGTTCCACAGACCAGTGATCCTCTCTGGGTGAATAAGGACTTCCTCTTATTTGTTTGAGGTCTAGCACCCAAAAGTTTCACGGAGTGCCCCATAGTTCTAGTGTTGTGCAATAGGGGAAACAGCTTCTCCTTATCGACTTGGTCCACAAGGTGTATGATTTTAAACACTTCAATCAGGTCACCTCTTAGGCGCCGTCGTTCAGGAGTGAAGAGCACAGGCACCACCTGATGGACACCCTGATGGGTTCTGGTTTCTTTAGGACCTGCATTCACATTTAGGAAGGTGTCTGAGGTGCGTGGCATGGGGCATGGCCCCTGAACCTTCTCTTCCTGAGCTCACTTTCTGTTCCAGGCCATCTATGATTAGCTACCCAGAGCAATGAGATTTCAGGCTAAGAACTGCCATGAAGAACCAGTATGGTTGTGGGAGCTTAATCAAAGCCTTGAAGCAACCCCTTCTTGGAGTAAGATTCCCCGAAGGCTCATGTTGGCTGATGGATTCTGGGTTCCTGTGAACGAGGCTGCAGGTTGTCTGAGCAAAGGATGGGTGCCTTCTCAGCTTCCTATTTCTCTTTATGGGATGGGATGGCAGGGAGGACGGTTAGGATCTTGCCCAGACACCCCACCAAAATTGCTCTTCTAAGAAACGCTGCAGGGCAATGGATGGATGGGAAAGTCCTCCAGGAGGCATGTCCAAACATCGGCCCTCCTGAGGTTTTGGACCACAACTCCCAGAAATCTAAGCTTAGATTGCCAATGACAAAGGACTGTGGGAGTTGTGGTTCAAAACATCTGGAGGGCTGAAGCTTGGACATGCCTGTTAGATCAGACCCAAGGCCTCTATCATCCAGTTCCTGGTTCCACAAGGGCCAATCAGAAGACATTTTGGAAAATGGAAAACTGGCCACTGTTTAATGATCGGCTGCTTCTGAGCTTCAAGATTCTGTTTGGCTTTTAACTGGGGACAAGCTGGGGACCACCACCACCACCACCACCTCCTCCTCCTCCTCCTCCTCCATCCTGTTCCTGCACATTTTTGTAAAACTTCCCTCTAAAACATGGGTCCTCAAGCTACAGTCCTCCGCCCCAGGGTCCTCAACCTGGCCCACTGGCAATTGCAGAATACACACACACACGCGCGCGCGCGCTGGCCACTGCCAGTAGCGCTGGATCTCCAGGCGGGTCAGCCCAGGAGGGAAATGAGGGGGAAGGAAGGAAACGTACCAATGCCAAGCCCTCCTTGCCGCTCCCACTGCACGTCCCCCGCCCCCTGGAGGAGTGTGTGTGTGGGGGGGGGGACTTAAATAACTTTGAACTTCCCGCTCAGGTCCCGTCCCCCCAGCAGCGCCACAGAGCCAAGGGTAGCGAGGCGCAGACAGCAGGCGCATCAGTAGATAAGCGCCCCTGCCTTCGAGTGGGTGGTGTGGGGATGGCCTGGCCGCAGGGAGCAGCCCACCCAACCTCACCCCTTCACCCAACTGGGCCCGAGTGGGCCTGTAAAGCAGCTTTCCGCAGGTGCGGCCACCTGTGCGCCTGGAACCCCTCCAGGAGACCGAGGGAGAGCGCGCAGGATGGACGCCCGGCGGCGGCTGGCTGGCCGCCTGGAGCGATGAGGCCCGGGGTGAGCACTCACAGGAGGGGCAGCTGCGGGAGCCAGCGCTGGACCACCCCCTCCCCTCGAAAGAAGCCGCTCCTCCCTGGGTGCAGCTCCGTCTGAGCCCCCCCTCCCCGCCAGGGCAGTGGTGGCCGGAGGGGCCAGGACAGCAAAGGGGCTCCCTTCGGAGGGGCAAGGGGGCGCGAGGGCGAGCACGGCTGCCGCCGCCAAGACCGACCAGGTGGTTGCCCGGACAGCGGCTGCTTGGAGAGTTGGAGGGGATGGCGTGGGGGAGGGGGTGGGGTGAGGTGGGGAGTCCGGCCCTCCTCTGTGCCCCCTGTTCCCGGCGGTGTGGGGGCGGGGAGGGCTTGGGACAGGTGCCTGGGGAGAGGACGGGGTGCTGGAGGAAGGCGAGGGAAGAGGAGGAGAACAGATCTGGCCGCCCTGCCCGAGACTAGATCGGAGGCGCACGGGAGACCAGAGGGAGCGATGGAGGGAATTCAGCCGCCGAGCCGCCCCCCCCCCTGGCCGCCGAAAGAAGCGCACCCACCCGGAGAGCAAGGGAGCGAGCGCATGATGGATGGATGCCAGGCGGCCGCCCCATCGCTGCCACCGCGAGAGCTGCTGGAGCCCAGCTGAGCTTGCAAGACACAGGGAACATAGGCGGGCTAATCTCTTTCCGTTTTACTGCTTCAGGAGAGGGAAATCTATCCCCTATTCCAATGTGTTGCATTCAACCAACATGAACTCTTAAGGCTTGGGTGGATGGTGTTTTATGTGTTCTGCACGGTGCCTTGTTGTTTTGAGTGTGCAATGGAACGACACTCGTTGTGCAACAGTTGCATATGCACCATGACAATAAAACTCTATTCTGTTCTGTTCTTCTTAGGATCGCAGCCCTGATCTTCTGGGCTAAAAAAAGGTGCATGAATCTCCACCGTCTCCCAGCCAGCCAGAGACTCTGGCATGGTGGCAGTGGCAATCACTTCTATCATAATTTTAGTCTAGGGTTTTTTTTAAACCCATCCTGCTTACCTCTGGGGGCCCTGGAATACAACTCCCAGCACCCTTCAGTCTGCTTGGGTGAGGGTGGTGGGAGGTGGAATTTGACACCTCCAGCTGGAGGGCAGGGGAACGGAACCTAGCTAGACTCAGATCTAAGGAAAACGCACCTGGGAGCAGGGCTAGGGTTCACCCTACATCTCTCTGCTCTTTAGGCGGGCGTAGAGGTGAAATAGAGCCGGGCTGTAAACTGGATGAAAATAGGGAACCCCAAAAACCTCAGGGTCCCTAGCTTACCTGTACTCTGGATTCCGGGAGATTAATTTTGAGGGCCACTTCTTCTCGCATGAAGATGTCCGGGTAGCGGGTCTTGGCAAACAGGGCCTCCAGAACATCGAGCTGGGCGCGGGTGAAGGTGGTGCGCTCCCTCCGCTGCTTCCGAGGCGTCGCTGGGAAGGAAAACCAAGGGCAAAAAAGATCCGGAACTGCTCAGAGTAGACCCGTCAGTCTGAGAATCTGCGGCCAGCGCAGCAGCCCCGCTGCTACATGACCCACCAAGGACTTGGATTCTGCCTTCAAGAAAGCGTCTCCAAACAGCTCCAGGGGAGGAGCCTCCTCTTGAGTAAGCCTGTGCCTTAGGGTGCGGTCTACTCAGAAGTAAGCCCTGTTTGACCTCACTCCCCCCCCTTCATGCCCAGGCCAGTGCCCCAAACCCCGCAGCAGGGTCTACCTACAGACTAGGAGTTGTTGAGTCATGGCAATTGGACTTCTCTTTCTGGAGAGATGGAAACGTTTTGCTACTCATCCAAGCAGCTTCGTCGAGATGAGCAGCGAAGCGCTTCGATTGCTCAAGAAAAAGAAGCCCAGTTGCCTGTGACTCGATTTCCGGATAACCTCACCTGGATGACTGAGAATCTTCACAGACGTCACAACACAGGGGTTGTTTCCCAGAAAGAACTATGGACAGGTTTACTCGAAAGTAAGTCTCTAAGGGGAGCCTCCGAAGGTGCCACCAAGATTTAAGCAGAAAAATCGTGACACCCCCCGCCCCCAACCATCTCCACTGGCCTCAGAAGGAAACGCCCCGGAATCGGGAGCGGAAGATTTCTTTGGCGTAAAAAAAATCAGGAACACGGATCTATGCTCGGATTTAACCTCTCAATGGAACTGCGCTTCCTTCTAAATAAAAATATACCGGAGACCGGTCTGCACCGCATGCATTCAAATGTTGAGTGGAGAAGCTAAGTGTTCTTTGAGATACCTACTCAGAAGTAAGCCCCACCGCCTTGTGTACGATGTACTCTCGGGCACCCATGTCCAGGATCATAGCTACATTTGAAGCAGCAGGGCTGAACGCGTTATTTCCGAGTGGGATCTTATAGGGAACTCTCATCGCGTTAAAGGGACTCCGAGACAGGTGAAATCCAGGCAGCCCTGGCCTGCACCGTGGAAGCAGGCTTCAGACCCAAGGGCACTATCCCCCTCCCCCACCCCGCCTCTCTCTCTCTCTCTCTCACTCACTCACTCACTCTCACACACAAACCACTCAACAAGAAAACACATCTGATAAAGCGAGGCGCTTGAATTCGGATCAGGCCCCTCCAAGAGTACCGGTGGGTTGCGGAAAGGGGCGGCGGGGGAGGGGGTTGGTAAATTTTGCCTTGCCTTACCTTTCTCTCCACCCTAGACAACCTACCCCCCAAACACAGGGAGGATCTACCAGCCTTCCCAGAAGCATGGGACGCGGTTCCCGCCCGCCCCATCTAGGAAACCCACCAAGTGATCAGGGGTCCCACCGCCCTTAAAGGGAGGCCATTTGGAGGACTGGGGGGGGTGCTATGGTGTCAGATGGGCTATGGGGAGAAAGCGGGCTGGCTTCTTCCCCCCACCCCCCATCCGCACCAAGTTTTCTCCATCTCTGCCGTCCAAACTTATTCCTGCTCAGAACCTTAGCAAGTGCACCAGGGGGCTGGCTCCGGGGGCGGGAGGGGGGAACATGGGATATGTCATCCCCCCTCCCCCCCCCCAAAAGCCTCCCGAGCAAGTTCTGAGCCCTGTCCAGGAACCCACTTTTCTCCATAGAGCTACCGCCACTTCGACCTTTGCCAAAGCCTATCCGATGCTTCCCCGCCCCCCGAAAAAAAAGTATCCCACCCTCCAGAAACCTTCCCTTCTCTCTCAGGCTCAACCCTCCCCTTCTCGCCTCCCCTCCTGGCCGCGATGCCCTCAGTGGCGCTTACCTGGGTACCCGACGGAGGGATGGAGCAGATCCATCCCGGAAGTGGTGAGGCTGAGTCCGTTGACGGCGTAAGGGGGTTGCTTGAGATACGACATCATGCTAAAGTTGGGGCGAGGTGGAGCGAAGGGGGCTCTCAAATCGTGGGGCTCAAATCTCCCCCCGGTGGGAACGGGCGGAAAGAAGGAAGTGAAGGAAGGAAGGAAGGGCCGGCCGGGCGTCCTCTTTTCTGACGTCTCCGGGTTCTTCTCTTGGACGTTGGAGAGCCGAAGTCTTTCAGAAAAGGCCTGGAGACAGAATTTGGGGAGGGTCGGGATGGGGGGTGGGGAGAGAGAGAGAGAATTTATGAGACAAAAAATAAAGGAAAGAAAGAAACCCCGGATAATCTAGGTTATGGGGAATAACATTTCTGGGTGTTGTTGTTGTTTTTTTTTCGTCTTTCCTGCTGCGGAACAGGATGCGCAAAACTGGAGGCGCGGGGCGGCTTGCGCAAAACCGCTCCGATGCCAACCGGAGACAGCTGGAGTAAAGGCCGCCTCCTCCTCCTCCTCCGCCTCCGGCATCATCCCAGCCACCCCACCCCGCACGCATGCCCACCTACCCCTCGCCTTCGGGGATTGGGGTGGGGGGGGGGAGGAGGAGGAGGCTGCCCGGGTTTGCTCCTTTCGCTTAGCAAGGGCTGAATGAGTCTCCGCCAAAACTTGATGGGGACCCGTTTTGCAGACACAAAAGGCTCCCGGGCTAAGTAAATAAGGCTGCTAACCAAGCCTCCCTCCACCCCCACCCCCCACACACACCTTCCCTCCACAACACAAAGGAAACATATCTGCGGTCCCCCCCCACCCTCCCTCACCCCAAAGCTTTTTTAATTACTCCCGGATTTGGCGATGGCAAAAACGAGCACCCGCCTCCCCCTTGTCGCCACCAGTTGAGCGTTAAAATGCCCACTTTAGAGAAGGTCTAAACTGAAGGGTGAATTTATTTTTATTTTTATTTTTTTGAAGGCGAGCCCCTCCCTGACTCCGTTCCCCTCCCCAACCGCCAGTCTTGGCCTGCCCGAAATTATTTATTTCAGCTTTTCCTCCACACCCCCTCCCAATTAGCACTAGGGCTAATTAGATTTAGAGGCCTAAAAAGTTGGGGGTTTTCTTTTAATCCTTAGATTTCTAAGACTTTAAGAAAGGGGGCGGCGAGGTTGTAGAAAGCTAAACAAACAAGCAATTAACTTCTTTCTTCTGGTGAAGTGAAGGATCCTTCTTAACCAGACATCCTCGTCGTCATAATCATCATCATCACAACCAACACTAACACGCCACTATTATTATTAATATTATTATTATTATTATTAAACACCAGGCACACAGGCCATCAAAATTCTAAAAACATTGAGTGGTATTACATAAGAGAGACAGGTTTTAACCTAAAACCTAAATATCAATTAAATGTTTTGTTATTTAAAAACACCAGGCACAGGCCATCAAAATTATGAAAACACTGACTGGTATTACATAACAGAGACAGGTTTCAACCAAAAATCTAAGAGTCTGTAAAATGTCTACCTACTATATATGCTTTTCATCATCATCATCATCATTATTATTCAAAATTATCAGGCACAGTCCATAAAGAAATATAAAAACACTGACTAGTAAAATATGCAGAGAGATGTTTCAACATTAAAACTATTAAAAACTGGCACAGTGTGAATGCTGTTCCTTCATTATTATTATTATTATTATTATTATTATTATTATTATTATTATTAT
>JAHTLZ010000268.1:3259790-3278107 GCA_023846285.1 Phrynocephalus versicolor | reverse complement strand
ATAGATAGATAGATAGATAGATAGATAGATAGATAGATAGATAGATAGATAGATAGATAGATAGATAGATAGATAGATGCTGAAATCCTGTTAGGTGGTAATGGAAATAGAGTATCCGTTGGAAGTAAACTGCTATAACTTAAAGAATCACTACAGATATTCTTTGTTGCATGGTGATTTCTGTGACTCGGTGTGCGACAGATGAGGCCTGTGGAGATTTCTTAACTTATGACAGTTCACTTCTAAAACGTAGCTCATTTGAGTAACCACCTGGTGGGAATTCATAGAACCATAGAGTTGGAAGAGACCTCAAGGGCCATCTAATCCAACCCCCTCAGACATCCGACGTCTGAGAGGCATCGCTGGGTTTTTGAACTGATGGGCCTATTCAGTCCTCCTGAACGCACACAAAGGAGGAAGATGGCTTCTCGCTCCCTCGTTCGATGTCACTTCCGTTGTCCTCCCGAATGTGGAGGGTGATGGGCCCCAAGGGGAGGAAATACACTCTCGGTAGGAGCTCTCCGCATGAGTTCGGGCCCAGAGTCTCCCCTCACACGAGGAATCCTTACGGAAATGACATTGTCTTCACACTTGTTGCCTTTGATTGGTAGAAGCCCAGCAAATATGCAGATGGAGGAGAAGAGGGCTAGAGCTGGCCTTCTCTAGAAGTACGTACATGTTTATGAGGACTAAATAGGGCTAGGAGCCAGAGGTCGGGAGTTCAATTCCTCACTCAGCCTCTTGTGAGCATGACCAGCTGGCATAGTCTTGGGCAAGCTGCATGGTCCCAGGGCAGCACCAGAAGAACGGGATGAGAAACCATGTCCAAGTAATTTCTACCTAGAACATCCTGGACAGGGTAACCATCAGTTACCGTATTTTTCCATCTATAAAATGCTCCCAATTTTAGACAATCCCCAATTTCCAGCCCCAAATAACAAGTTTTTCTACTGTGCAATTCTGTCATTGGTTTACTTCCGTGTATAAGACAACCCTAAATTTCTAGCCTAACAGTTTTAGTAAAAATATAGTCTTATACATGGAAATATATATATATGCTGTCAATAATTGACTTGATGGCACATCATCATCATCATCATCATCACCATCATCATCATCTGGTGAACACAGCTGGCAGGTGTTAAGCTGGGGCTGGCCTTCTCCAATGATCGAGCTCTTTCCAAGAGCCTAGGATGACTGGAGATATCTTCGTAGAATATCTGCTGTTCCTAATAATGTTGCCATTTGTAGTTGGCCAATGTTGATCTTGTCAATGCTGAGGGTTTTCAGATGTTGATCCAGGTACCAAAGGTGCCTGTTATTATTGGTATTGTTCTTGCTCTCTTATTCCATAGCTTTTCAGTTTCTATTTCTAAGTCCTAATATTTGGTTGCCTTTTCTAACTCTTTGTCGCTGACACTTGTGTCTCCTGGTACTGCCACATGGATGAGTTGAACTTTGTTTTCTTGCTTGTATACTATTGTGATAATGTATCTGGATTCTGGAGTATTGTGGACAAAGTGTCTGTCGCATTAGATTTTGAAATCACAGAGCACCTTGATGACTTCATTTTTGGTCACCTTTTCTGGCTGATGTTCTCACCAGTTCTTGCTTGATGGTAGGTTGTAATTTTTTACATATGCATTGCTGCTACTTTATTATGACATATTAAATAATCAGTCTGAGCAATTTTGGGGCAAGAGCTGATGATGTGATCTACAGTTTCATCCTTTTCTTTGCATAATCGGCATTTACTATCTTTCAATGATGTATCAATTTCCGCCTTTATGGCATTTTTTTCTTAAGGCTTGATCTTGAGCTGCCATGATTAGTCCTTCAGTTTCTTTCTTCAGTGTTGCTTTTCTTAACCAAAGCCATGTTTGTTCTTGGTTAATCTAATAATTGGTGTCCCTTATAAACTGACCATGCGGTGCTTTACTATGCCAGTTCTCTATTCGGTTTTGCATTTGTTGACTTTTAAAATCTTGCTTAGTTTCTGGATATTCTTTTATTATGCCTTCAGTAACTATTGACTGAAGCACAGCATTTTCATTATGGTGGAGATTAGAGATGGGCACAAAATGAACAATTTTTCATTTTTGTTTTCGTTTTTTCGCTTTGTTATGTAACGAAACGACAAATTAATTTTGTCTCTAAAATGAAACAAAATGAACAGAAACACCGGAAATGTTGTCGTGCGTTTCGTTTCTGTCACTGCAATATGAGTGAATTGCTTAAAATCCTAAAAAAAAATCACAAAAAATGAAATAAATGGTAACGAAATGGTAACAAAACGAACGAAAACGAAAACGATTTTTTGCAAAAATTCACGAAAAACGGAAACAAACCAAAACAGACCCTCCAAACGACAAACGACATGCCGTTTTTTTGATTCTTGCCCATCTCTAGTGGAGATAGCCAAATATTCCTTGTTTTTCTTCTTCAACAGTTTAATTATCTTACAAGAGGCCTCTGCCTCCTATTTTCCTTGGCAAGAAGAGCCTACATCACTTTGTGGGTATAGTGCAGCGGTGGCAAACCTTTGAGAGACCGAGTGCCCAAACTGAGATTCAAAACCCACTAATTTTTCGCAAAGTGCCAATACAGCAATTTAACCTGAATACAAGTGGCTGTGAAGGGGTGATGTCAGGGGCCCACAGAAAGGGCTCCACGTGAAAAGCTGGCATTGCATCGAGCAACAGCACACAGCCTGTACATTTTCCCTTATAGACAGCTGCCTTTGAAAAGAGTTGGCTGTGTCCCTTCCTGGTAGCCTAAAGAAGCAAGCATCGCCAGGAAGTTGCACAGGTGAAATTTGGGCCCGCAGCGGTGTGTGGAAGCCATATGGCAAGCATTTTGCCCAGCTGAGGTTTTCACAGAAGCAGCTGCTGGCAATTGGGTGTCCTCCTCATTGATGTGCGGCTACAACCAAGCAGTGGTGGTGGTGGTGATGGTTTTCCAGTTGCTACTGCTGATCTGGCTGTCCAGGCACTGCTCCCTGTGGATGATAGGCTGGACAGTCCACCAGAGAGTAGAGGCTTCCCAACAGAAGGCTGTTTCCCATAAAAGAGGTCATGTTAGACACCCCGTTGCTAGTGTAAGCCACCACCATCCCAGACCCGTAGTTCCTTCTTCACTCCAGGGAGCTTCAGAGACTGCTGGGGGGGGGGGAGGGACCTCATTCTTAGGCGGAGTGATGACTTTCTCGAACAGCTCAGCATGAACAAGAACGGGCCCGGTGGGAGGTGGTGGTGGTCTGGAGGCCGACGTATCTGGGTCAGTGGTGGGGAGTAGAGGTGGGCCACACCTGGGCCCATCAAACCCCCTAGGACGGGTTCATTTCCTCCATCCGTCCTGCCGGCTCCGGGACCCATCTGGCCAGGCTCCTGAGCCTCCAGGCCTCGCCTGCCACCAGTGAAGCCCCCACCCCACCCGTCAGCTTGCTGACACCTAAAAGAAGGGACCATGTGGCACGTCCGTCTGGGGGCTGACAATGCCGGCTCCAGGAGCTTTTCTCCCCGCCGGTTGCAACACAAAAGCCGCCACGGGCAGCCTCCTCCTCCTCCTCCCAGCCTTTGCCAAACCAGATTCCAGCCAGGCTAATCTCTGAAGGGGGTGGGGGGTAGGAGCAAAGAGACCTCTGGCCCTCCCTCCTTCCCTCCTGGCCTGGTTCAAACTCATGCCCAGCAATCTGGCCTATCAACCTGGGGCTACAAAAGAGCCCTGGCTCTCAAACGAAGACTTAGGCAGACAAAGCTTGCTTCCCCATGTGTGTGTGTTTTGTGTCATTACAGTCGTGACTGACTCTTTGTGACTCCATGTCCATGGAGCCTTCTTGGCAGGAATACTGGAGTGGCTTGCCAGTTCCTACCCCAGGCGCCTACAGCACCTGGTATTCCCTGGTGGTCTCCCATCCAAATACTAACCAGGGCTGACCCTGCTTAGCTTCTGAAATCAGATGAGGTCGGATGTGTTTAGGGCATCTAGGCAGCATACTTCCCCATAGACAGCTATAGAAAGGCCCCAACCACTTGTGTGTCAGAGATGCTTCTTTGGCAGGCTGTCCCTTGCACTCACTGAATCCAAAAGCTCATTTTTTCCACCCCAAGATGACCAATTCTGCCATATTTACTGCTGTCCTTTATATGAAGTCTCTAGGACATGAACCACTGCACCAGCATTACTAGGAACCTGAGCAAGCGAGCAAGCCAACGTAAATCCTGACTCTATTGGGAGACTTGTAGCAAACATCCCAATTCTATTGGAAGAACAATTGCACCATCTGAATGCACATTCTATTCTTGCAGTAAATGTACCATGGGAAGGCAGCAGCAGTGTGCCACACCTCTGCGCGGGGGGGGGGCGGCAAAGGGGGGCTATCTATTTTTCAAGAAAACTTTCCATCACCACCATTCTCCAGCCTTCACAAAATGATCAGAAGATCTGCATCAACTAGCCTCATTTTAACAGATATCACATAGAAAGCAACCACGAGAGGATATCTATATAGATACAGTGGTACGTTGTATAAAGGAATTAATTCGTTCCAAATGAAATTACATTAAGCAAATTTTCCTTTATACAAATTTCCCATAGGAATGCATTGAAAACAGAGTAATCCCTAATCGCGACCATTTTTGTGTTGTACAGATTCGCCCCATCAACGATTCTGTTAAGCAAATTTCCCCTCTCTCTGGAATTTTTATGTTGTACAGATTTTATGTTATACAAGCCATTTGTTATACAAGGGTCCACTGTATATGGAAGCCCTTTATTGTAAATATACAGTGATCCCCTGCCCATTTGCGGGTGATTTACTGCGGTTCCGCTATATCACGGGACCGCAGTATATTAAAAAAGGCCCCCTGGGGCAAGGGGGAAAGGCCTGTTTCAGGCCTCCCTGACTTACCCCAGGACTGGTGCTGCCCTGAATGGGCCTGCAAGGGCCTTCCGAAGTCTTCTGGAGGCCTCCAAAGGGCCTCCCTATGAACTGTCTGGTTTGCCAAAAACGGTACAGTTTGCTCTCTTCTGCACCTTTTCCTGTTCCACTATGGCCTCGGTCACACGGTGAGTAACTGCACACCACATTTTGATGCTTACTAAAATCGCGGGCAATCACGTGAGTTTGATGCGCAGTTAACGCCCCGACGGCAGGGGTGTATTCTACTTCTTTCTGTTTTGCCAAATGTGCATCTTTCCCCTGTTTATTGACCTGCTTTTCTCCATCATGGTCGCATATATATTTAAAAAGTTATTTGCTTACGGCAAGAGTTCATGTGAACGTTGGAGAACGTGGCAGTGTATCCCTAGTACCGGAGCACCTTTATAGGAACTCCTTTGTTTTTCTCTCATCTTTCCCTTCCTTTCCCATTGGTCACTGTACCAGGTAATTTGCAGCTTATAGAAGTGGTCAGTTACTGAAATGCCAGCAATTGATTATTAAAGTAGGACAGCAGAAAGAGGCAGAAAAGGGGGGCGGGGCGGACTGAAATGGTGCGAATTTTCAGTGGTGGCACTGCAATTGCTGCGGTAAAAACTGTGCATCATTAAGAGGAGTAATTTGATCAAACCCCTAGTGGTGGTATAGGATGAGGCGGCTAAAGTGCGCTTCAGGGGACGTGGTCGACTGGGGTGCCAAAGTGCTGCACCTTGGAGTGGAGGCCCAATCTTTTGCCGTGCAGTCATTCGCAGCAAACACAGCACCAAAACGGTTGTGTGACCGGGGCCTATTTTTGTTTTGAGATGTGGGGACTAGAACTGTATGCAATACTCCAGTGCGGACTTACTATCATTTTGTACAATGGCATTATAATATTGGCAGTTTTATTTTCAATCCCCTCTTTGAAAATCCCTAGAACGGAACCAACTTCTTCTCCAGCACCAGACTTCCGGTAAACCGGAAGTCACTTCCGGTTTGCAGAAAATCATTTCTGAGGCCTCCAAGGGCCTGCCAGAAGCCTCAGAAATGATTTCCAGGAGCCCAGAAGTGACTTCCGGTTTAGCAGAACTGACTTCCAGTTCACAGGGAGGCCCTTTTGGAGCCTCTGAGGGGCCCAGGAAGGCCCCCAAAAGCCAATTTGGGGCAGCGTCAGGCTGGGGGTAAATATAAGAGCCCCCAGGTAGGCGCCCCAGGCCCGAACTGACCTGCATCCACATATCGCGGATTTTCAATTATCGCAGGTTGGGTCGGGTCCCTAACCCCCGCGGTAGGCGGGAGGTCACTGTATAAGGCAATTTATAATGGATTTATTATATGATCTTACCATGTATTGACCTTTGCTTTTTTTTAGTTTGCTTCTTTTTTGTTTCTTTAAATGTTTTTATTAATGTAATTTATGTTTATAGTATTATATTAAAATAAAAAAGTAAAATAAAATAAAATAAAATAAAACTTTCCATCCTATCTAGATGACTTTTGAATCCCACCAATGGTTTGTAGGTCACTGGTGGAGAATAAACAGGTCAAACTGAGACCTATTTCCTGAGCTTTCTTGATAAAGCTCTAACTAGTCAGGTCAGTAAATTTTCCTTTTTTTTAATTTGGAGGCTGCTTGGGTGATGATGATCGTGGCAGGACAGCTCTTGTTTGTTTGTTATTGTTTCTAATTGCCACTTTTATGCCACCCGCTTTTATAACAATCGCTCTCCGGATGGCTCACAACGAACAATAAAATCATACAATGGGGAGTCAAGGCATCCAAAATGTCATGGCTTCCTGTCACTCGCTAAAACAGTGGGTTCTGAGCTGTCTGTGATGGATCAGGAAAGAGAACGTGGTGTCCTGGTGGACAGCTCAATGTGAAGTGTCAACCCAGTTTCTGGTGCTGGAGAAGAAGGCCAATTCCATGCTAGAGATAATCAAAAAAGGGGACTGAAAATAAAACAGCCAACATCATAATGCCATTGTACAAAACAACGGTAAGTCCACACCTGGAGTATTGAGTACAGTTCTAGTCACTGCGTCTCAAAACAGACATAGTGGAGCTGGAAAAGGTATAGAAGAGAGCAACCAAAATGAATACTGGGCTGGGGGACCTCCCTTATGAGGAAAGTCTAAAACATTTGGGGCACTTTAGTCTGGGGGGAAAAGGCGCCTGAGGGGGGATATGATTGAGACGTACAAAATAATGCAGGGCATGAGTCAAGTGGAGAGAGGGACACTCTTCTCCCTCTCACAGAATACCAGAACTAGGGGACATCCACTCAAACTGAGGGTTGGGAGAGAGAAATCAGACAAAAGAAAATACAGTGGACCCTTGTATAACAAACAGCTTGTATAACATAAAATTTATACAACATAAAAAATTCCGGAGATAGGGGAAATTTGCTTAACATAATTGCCTATGGGGAAAATCCGTACAACATAAAAATGGGATTACTGTGTTTTCAATGCATTCCTATGGGAATTTGTATAAAGGAAAATTTGCTTAACATCATTTCATTTGGAATGAATTAATTCCTTTATACAAGGTACCACTGTATTTCCTTCCTTAGTGTGTTGCTAGCCTGTGGAACTCCTCACCACAAGATGTGTTGGTGGCCTCTGGCCTAAATGCCTTTAAAAGAGGATTGGACAGATTTCTTGAGGAAAAGTCCATTGCAGGCGACAAGCCGTGATGGGGATACGTGTTTTATCCAGACCTTAAGAGGAGAGTACCTCCAAGTGCCCTGGAAGATCCAGGAAGCTGGACTCGATGGGCCCTTGCCCTGATCCAGCAGGGCTCTTCTTATGTTCTTAATAAATAACCTAGCCCTTTAAACGGAATGATAAATGCATTTCAAAGTCTCAGGTCAACTGTTCAACACAAGTCGAAGGAAGCTTTATATAATGCTGCCTTGATTAGTTTCTAAAAAAAACAGTGAGAGAAAGTGCCTGGTGAACCACTGTAGGAAGATTATCCCACAGGAGAGGGGCCATGACGGAGAACACTCAGTTCCTGGTGCCAGCTCTTTTGGCCTTCCTGAATGTCGCGTTTTTTCAACCTTAAGGCCTGCAAGGAGAGGTTGGAGAAGTAGCTATTTTGTGGTAAGCAATGTTCCACCAAGTATCAAGATCCTAAACCAGTAAGGGGTTTGTAGATCATGTCTAGCATCTTTGTGTCTAGCACAGTAACTAACGAGGAGCCAATTAATGTGCGTCAAGACTGGGGATATGTGTTCCTTTATGCTGGTACCTGTATTTGGTTCTTGCTGAAATTTTGGACTTGCTGAAGTTTCCGTACTGACTTCAAGGGCAGCCCTAGATGGAGAATGTTTACAGTAGTCTATTTTAGAGATTACCTCTGCAGGAACCACTGTTGTTAGGTATTTTTTATCTAGGCAAGGGTGCAACTGGGCAACCAACTGAAGGTGATCAAAGGTGCTCTTGGCCACAGCTGATATTTGTACCTTTGTAGAGAGAGTAGTTGCCTAGAAGCCTTAAGCCAGGGGTGCCCAAACTTTTTGCAAGGAGGGCCAGATTTGGCGAGGTGAAAATGTGTGGGAGAAGACCATTCGGCTGCATTTGGCCTCCGGGCTGGACTTTGGACAAGTTTCTATAACATGCAAGGAGGCGGGAGGACACTGCAGCAATGGAGCTGGGGCCTGGTAGACTGGGCGGATGGCTGGGGGGTGGGTGGGCAGAGGCAGGGAGGGCAGGCAAACTGTAAAACTGCAAGCTGACACCTCCATCTGATATGGGGAGCGGCCAGCTGGCGGGGATGCATGATACGCTGAGCCGGCGGGGAGGAGAGGCTGTGGGCCGCTCGAAATTTGAAAACGGGACGCATATGGCCCCCGGGCCTGACTTTGGACATGCCTGCCCTAAGCACATCCGATATCGCCTGATTTCAGAAGCTAAGCAGGGTTGGCCCTGGTTAGTCCTTGGATGGGAGACTACCAGGAAAGACCAGGTGCTGTAGGCGCCTGGAGCAGGAACTGGCAAGGTACTCCAGTATTCCTGCCAAGAAAACTCCATGGACATGGGGTCACGAAGAGTCGGTCATGAGTGTAACGACACAGCAGAGGGAGAGGGAGAGGGAGAGGGAGAGGGAGAGGGAGAAAGAGCTGAATCCATGAACATTCCCAAACTGCAACCCAGATGCTTCAGGAGGAGTGTAACCTTATCACGGCCAGGCCGACATCTTTTGAACAGTGCCAACGAATCTGCCAACAGCAGGATCTCTGCCTTATCTGGATTCCTCTGCAGTTGGTTGGCCCTCGTCCAGTCCGTTATGGAAGCTCGACGGGCCTCAAGGAGCCACACTGTCCTCCCCTGCAGGCGGAGGAAAAGGTAGCTCTTCAACAGGCCATTGGAGAAAGTTGACCAGCTGAATTTCAGTCTGTTGGAAGGGAGGACATCGGGCTCCTCCCGGGAGGCAAAGAGAAAGGAAAACACCCCGTAGCTGGGTCACCAGAAGAAGCGGAGAGGCGGATCAGCGAGCAGGCAGATGTAATGCCCCAATTAATGCATCCCTTTGTGAGGAAGACAAGCTGCAAGCCATCTGCTCCTCAGAGGGAGAGAGAGAGAGAGAGAGAGAGAGAGAGAGAGAGAGAGAAAGAGAGAGAGAGCAGCTAAACTGTTCTCCTCCCTGCAGATGGACAGACTGACCGACTAACACCAGTGCCCATTATTCGTTCCTTTTCACAGGACCACATTCTAAGACAGCGAGGCTGAGGACAGCCAGAGACAGAAACCGGGGGCCCAGAGGGACCAATGCAGCTTAGTGGCCACCTCACTCTGTCTAAGGGTAGTGGGGTGGCCCTTACAGAGAGATGGGTAGCATTCCAGCCCTTAAGGGCAAAGCCGCAGCAAGGCCATTTAAGTGAGGAGGAGCCATGAAAGGAAGGTAGAAATGTCTCCCGAGTCCTGACTGTTGGCTCTGAGGGAGTCGACTGCATCATTTTGGAACTTTAAAAAAGGTAAAGGTCAACGTTCCCCCTGCACATGCGTGCTAGTCTTGTCCAACACGACGGGTGGTGCTCATCTCCATATTCAAGCCGAAGAGCCCATGTTGTACAAGTCCATGGCCAGGTGGCCGGCATTGCTGCAAGGAAAGACTGTTCTACCTTCCCACTTTTTACGGCGGTACCTGTTTATCTACTTGCATTGACATGCTTTCGAACTGATAGGTTGGCAGGAGCTGGGGTTATCAGCGGGAGCTCGCTCCGTTGCGTGGCCCCCGGGATTCGAACTGCCGAGCCGCCGACTTTGCAGCCGACAGTTTTCGAAGCCTTAGTCCTCTGAGCCACTCCTTAACCCTCACCTCAAATAGGACAGAGCAATGCCTCGCTGATATCACTCAGCTGCAAAGTACCTCAATGCATGGCGGACTTCATCTTTTTGCCAAGACTGTGTTTTGGTGCAATGCTTTGGTAAAGATGGCTTGCCATCAAAATCTCAGCTTGCGTTTTTTATTTTATTAGTGGCCTATAAAGGTATCACCTAGCCTAGTTTTGCATTATTATTATTATTATTTGGTCACAGGGATCAACCCCTCCCTTTCCCCTCAAATAGGAGGTGGATGTTGTGCCTTGGAGGGGGGCATCCAAAAGAACATTTTTTTAAAATTTAAGCCAAGGCAAGATGGCTCAGGGGAAGAAGCTGTGGCAGCTAAATTGCATGACAGACCCAGAAGCGACTCGAAGGCTACTATTACTCTTCCCTGCTGCCACCACTATTGGCTGCTAAAACCACCCACACTGTTTGCTAAAGGGCCAGATGCTTCCGGAAAGACATGGCCACCGCTTGATGTCCGTGGTTTCTGAGAGGCTCCCAAATCAAGCGGCGGCGTCGCTTGCCGAGATAAAGGGGGTGCCAGTACCCCACAACAATCATCCTCTCTTCTTAATAACAATTCTGGCTCAGAGGTGTATGTTTGTGGGAGATGTCATTTAAAAAGCATCCCCTAAAACTTTCTCCTGCGATCAAAACTCAACCTAAGACATCCACATCTGTTCAAGAGGATTTTAAAAGAGGAAGGCCAAAGGGTTAACTCAGAACTCCTTTGATGGATCTCTTCTATAACCATTTGGATTTAAAAAAAAAACAGGCAAGCAAAAAACAAAAGAAGACCCAATTAAGTTACTTTGGCTTAACTGTTTCTTTTAAAGGAATCCACGTTGTTTTGGATAGAGCCAATGTTTGTGAAGGGAAGGAGTCGCGAGTTATAGGATGACAACGCTCATGTACATTTCGGAGACCTTTTAAAAAGCTGTTTTTATTATTTAAATTTATTTGCTTGCGCCTGTTACGGAATTCACTTGTGGGAAGGCTAAAAATTAATGCTTATATAAATAAAAGGAGGATCTTGTACAGAAGTGTTGGTTAATCATGGACATAAGTTTTCCCCCCAAAATTCTGATGCTGGATGTTCTTCATATATTTTCTAAAGGGAACTTTAAGGAAAAACCATCTTCCACAAAAGCTGCTGCTGGCCTTCTATCATTGTGCAATTGAGAGTGTGCTGACTTACGGGTTATGTGTGTGGTATGGAAGTTGTAACCATCGGGATAGGACAGTGTTGCACAGAATCACAAGAATTGCGGAGAGTATTGTGGGCTGTTCACTCCCCACCCTAGAACAAATTTATACTACCAGGTGCCACTGTAAAGCATTAGATATACTAAGAGATCCATCACATCTTGGTCATCGCCTCTTCGAGTTGCTGCCATCGGGACGGAGGTATAGAGTATTGAGGGCAAGAACAAACCGTCTCAAAAATAGCTTCTATTTTCGGGTGGTCAACAAGTACAAAATAAATAAAACAAATAAAACTGCAGAGCTGGAAGGGAAAAAAATAGCTTCTTTTTTAGAGCAATACTGGCCTTAAACAGACATTCTGGACTTTGAAGTCAGCTTATTTTATATGTCATATTTTAGTCATTTTATATGTCATATTTGATGTGTTGTAGCTGTTTTTAAATCTATGTGGAATGTTTTAAATGAGTTGAATACAGCAACCATGAAATTTCGATGACAATAAAGATTCCTATTCCTATTCCTATTCCTATTCCATGTATTTTGTGAACATCTTCACAGCAGGAAAATTTTTCAGTGGCTGCTGACATTTGACATTACAGTGGTACCTTGTATAAAGGAATTAATTCTATCCAAATGAAATTCTGTTAAAGAAATTTTCCTCTGTACAAATTTCCCATAGGAATGCACTGAAAACAGATTAATCCCTAATCACAACTGTTTTTCTGTTGTACGGATTTGCCCCATAGGCAATTCTGTTAAGTGATTTCCCCTTGTTTCTGGAAATTTTTTCCTTTAAGCGGATTTTCTGTTAAACAAACCACTTGTTTTACGAGGATCCACTGTACCTGAGACCTGATCATTTGTGGCTTTTTTTTTTAATTTAGAAAAAGGCAAGTAAAGGAGAGGACATGATTATATGATGTTTGATCATCAGGGCTCACTCCAAAGCTACTTACCCTCAAAATCTGGTTTCAGGTCCCCCTTCTGGGCCTTTCCTATCTATCTCTCTATCTCTCTACTAGAGATGGGCATGAAACGAACAATTTTTCGTTTCCGTTTTCCGTTTCATTACCCAACGAAACAACAAACAAATTTTATCTCTAAAATGAAACAAAACAAACAGAAACACCAGAAATTTTGTCGTCCGTTTCGTTTTCGTTACGGCAATACATTGAACTGCTTTAAAAGCTAAAAAAAAATCACAAAAAATTGAAACAAATGGTAACGAAACGGTAACAAATGAATGAAAACGAAAATGAATTTTTTGCAAAAATTTGCGAAAAACGGAAATGAACCGAAACGGACCCCCTAAACGACAAATGACAAACGAAACACCTTTTTTTATTCGTGCCCATCTCTACTCTCTACAGTAATACAGTGGTGCCTCAGTTTATGAATTTAATCTGTTCTGAATGCATGCTCTTAAGTCGAACTACTCTGAAGTTGGTGTACCTATCTAAAAAATTGGGGGGGAAAGTTAAAAAATGAAAAAATGAAAAAAAAATTGTAAGTCAAGCAGACCACATTTAAAATTTGTAAGGTGGCAGTTAAAATACCAACAGTTTTCCGCTCTTAAGTCGAGCTGCTCTTAAGTCAGGATACCACTGTACCTTGGTTTACAAGCACAATCCATTCCAGAAACATGCTTGTAAACCAAAACACTTGTATCTCAAAGCAAATGTTCCCATAAGAAATAATGGAAATTAAGATGATTTGTTCTGAGGCCACATAGACCACATAATGTGCACACAAAATGCCGAAACTCACAAAAGAAGTCGGCTAGAAGTCCACGTCCACACCATGGTTTAGGTAACCGGCTGTGGAATCCGCTCTGCCGGGGGACTAACAACTGAATTTTACTCTGTGTCTTTAATGTGACAATAATAAAGTAGTAGACCTATTTGTAGACCTATACACACTCGACTAGCAGTCCCATAAAAGAAATCTTTTGAAAAATAAGAAAGGAGGTGAAATAAAAATATGAAGAAAAATAAAACAATGCCGTAACCTGCACTCACCTTTGAAAACATTCTTGGCTGGTGCAAGGGATACCTTCTTCTCTCCTCCCTCTGCTTTTGAGGCTTGCCTGGGATGGAATGTTCAAGACAATCCTCCACAATCCAGCAGGGGGAGAGAAAGAGAGCTACAACTGGCTGACTTGTGATCAGGTGACCTGTCCCAGTGCTTGTACTGCAAGACATTGCTCATTGATCAAGGCAAAACTGAGAAGAAATGTTTGCTTCTTGCAAAATCCCCTTAAGCCAAGATATCTATCTATCTATCTATCTATCTATCTATCTATCTATCTATCTATCTATCTATCTATCTATCTATCTATCTATCTATCTATCTATCTGTGAAATACATGACTGCATTCGGATTTCAACAAACTCTGCTTCCCACAGACAAAGCTGGAATTCCCTCCTGCCTCTGAAGTTGGGAAGGGCCGACGTCATTGACTCCAACCCCCAACGTGATGCAGAAATACAAATCACAGGATATCTGCCAGGTGGTTGTCTAAATTTCTCTTGAATGCCTCCAGTGTTGGCGCACTCACCACCTTTTGAGGTCATGGTTTCCGTTGTCCTACAGCTCTAACAGTTAGGAAGTTTTCCCATCATATTCAGCTGAAAGCTGGGTTCTCGTAACTTGAGACCATTGTTGGGCTCTTCCTTCCTTCCTTCCTTCCTTCCTTTATCAGATCTACCCTTCCTTCCTTCCTTCCTTCCTTCCTTCCTTCCTTCCTTCCTTCCTTCCTTCCTTCCTTCCTTCCTTCCTTCCTTCCTTCCTTTTTGCTTGTTTTTGTAAAACAAGCAAAAAAGTGACCACAATTTCTCCCTCCCCCCCCCTGCCTGCACATCTGCTATGCGAACAATCCTCCTTCCCCAAGTTAGGTTTTCCCTCCCCCCACCTTCTTCTTCTTCTTCTGAATGTGTCCCGGCTTTGCAATGCACACGGAGCTTGATGATAAAATCTCATCAAGGCCCGCTAAAAGATCTCCTTTATCTGTTTCGATTGGCTTGATTACACTGATTAGGGAAACACTGGAGAATTGCATGTGATGGGGATTAAATAATGCAATTAGCTTTAATAATTTCACTAAAAAGTGGAATTAACTGGAACAAAGGCAAGAAAGGGGGGAGAGAAGAGAGACACGCTCAGGGTGTACAGCCTTTCATATAAGTCACGATTCCATCCCACTCTATTTTTCTGCCCCACCTCTCCAGGGTCCCCTGAATGAGCCCGGCATCTTAATAGCCCCAAGGGCTCACATAAAGAAGACACGGATCACAATAGTTGTTGTGAGCTTTTCAGGCTGTTTGGCCGTGTTCTGGAAGTTTTTCTTCCTTGAAAACAAGGAAGGAAGGAAAACTTCTAGAACGCAGCCGAACAGCCTGAAAAACTCACAACAACTATCAGATCCCGGCTGTGAACGCCTTCGAGAATACAGTGGGTCACAACCTCTATGTTGGAGAAACTAAACAGCCATTAAACAATTAAACAGAAGCCATTAAACAGAAGGATGGCCTAACATAGGACAGGTAACAGCTCAGGACCAGAATCAGCAGCAGTGCACCTCCACTTGAAGGACAAAGGGCACTCTTTCAAAGATGGGGATGTACACATATTAGACAAAGAAGAGAGGTGGTTTGAGAGAGGGAAGCCATTGAACCCCCCCCCTTCAACAGAGGTGGCAGCCTCAGGCATAGTCTATCTGCTACTTATCAGGGTGTGCTTTCCAAAGTACCCAGACAAATCAAAAAGCCTTCAGCACCAAGGCCATAGCTAAAGACCCATTCTTGATAGGTTTCAGCACCTTAGGCCATTGTTCACCTTAAGGCTATGGATACTATTGTCTCCCTAATGAGCCTATTCAGGCCATTGTTCATCTTATGAGCCTAATTCACACCAGGGTGACAAGAGGTCAAAGCTGACTATAAGATGTCATTAACAAAGATATTGAACAGCACTGGACCCAGAACAGAACCCTGGGGCACCCCACTGGTCACGTCTCTCTAAGCTGAAGAGAGGCCATTTATGGTCACCCTCTGGGTTCGATCAGTCAACCAATTTCAAATCCATCTGACAGTAGCACTATCTATCCCACTTTCTACTAAATTCTTAGCAAGAATACCATGGGGAACCTTATCGAAGGCCTTACTAAAGTCCAGATAAACAATATCAACAGCATTCCCCTCATCCACCAGGCCTGTAATTCTACCAAAGAAAGAGATCAAATTAGTCTGGCATGACTTGTTTTTAAGAAACCCGTGTTGACTTCTTGTAATGACAGCATTGTTTGCTAAATAATTGCAGACTGACTGTTTAATAATCTGCTCTAGGATCTTTCCAGGAATTGAAGTCAAGCTGACTGGGTGTAATTATTGGGTCTTCTCCCCCCCCCTTTTGAAGATGGAGACAACATTAGCCCTCCTCCAGTCGATGGGGACCTCCCCTGTTCTCCAGGACTTCTCAAAGATTATTGCCAATGGTTCGGAAATTACTTCTGCCAGTTCTTTTAATATCCTTGGGTGTAATTCATCTGGCCCTGGAAACTTAAATTCATTTAATGCTTCCAGGTGTTCCAGTACTAGCTCTCTACCTATTCTATGTTGCAATTCCCATCCTACCTCATCTACTCTTTGTCCCTGAAGATCTCTTTCTTCCTTTTTGGAGAAAACGGAGGCAAAGAAGGTGTTGAGTAGTTCTGCCTTTTCCTTGTCTCCTGTTAGTAACTGTTTATTATCGCCACGCAGAGAGCCTATCAGTTCCTTATTTTTCCTTTTGCTGCGGACATAACTAAAGAAACCCTTTTTGCTACTTTTAATCTCTCTGGCAAGTCTAAGTTCGTTTTGCGCTTTAGCTTTTTTACCACCCCCCTGCATATATTAGCTGTTTGCTTATATTCCTCTTTGGTGCATTTCCCATTTTTCCATTCCTTGTACTTGTTTTTCTTTATAGTTAGCTGAGTTGAAAGTTCTTTAGTAAACCATCGTGGTTTTTTTAGACCTCTCCCATTTCTTCTTCTTGTTGGAACAGTTTTAAATTGTGCTTTTAATATCTCGCTTTTAAGGCACTCCCACCCATCTTGGACTCCCTTCTCTTTCAGTGTGTCGGTCCATGGAATCACAGTCAATAATTCCCTAAGTTTACAAAAATTGGCTTTCTTAAAGTCCAGGATTCTTGCCTGACTATGCTTAGCTTCACCTTCCAATTATATAACAAATTCCAAGAGGGGAGTTCCACAGTAGAGATGGGCACGACTCAGCAAAATTTTCATTTTCGTTTTCATCTTTCGTTTCCATTACGCAACGAAAATGAAAACGAAAATTTTCCAGAAAAAATGAAAATGAAAACGAAATGAAAAATTTTGCCCCTGTTTTTCGTTTTTGTTATGGCAGACACATTCCAACGAAAAGAATGCTAATGAAAACGAAAAATTTTCGTTTTTGTTTTGTTTTTTCCATTTTGTTTCGTAACGAAAACGAAAACGAAAAATGCACAACCCCCCCGAAAAACGAAAATGAACCGAAACGGACCCCAAAACGACAAACGACAAACGAAAAATTATTTTTTTGAGTCGTGCCCATCTCTATTCCACAGACTAACATGCTGGATAAAAAAAATCATTTGTCTGTTCTCACTCTCCCAACCCTCAGTTTGAGTGGATGTCCCCTAGTTCTGGTATTTTGTGAGAGGGAGAAGAGTGTCCCTCTATCCACTTTACTCATGCCCTGCATTATTTTCTACGACTCAATCATAACCCCCTTAATTTGAAAAAGCCTGGTGCTTGTTTGTTTGTTTGCTTGCTTGTTTCCCCTGCAACTGTTCCTTTAGGATCAGGGCAGCAGAACACTAGCTGCAGAGGAGTCTAAACGTGCTACAGCGATTCGTAGAACCGAGGCTGCGCTGTTGTTCTCTTTTCTCTTAGGAGCCCAAGCTGGCTGGCTGGCATACATTATTTTTTGTGATGCAGGCATATCTCGAGATCTTGTTTACTGTAGTGAAGTGCTAATTGGGTGGCTTCAAAGCCTTTTAGTTGAATAATCATTATCGGCAAATAGCGTTCACTGTTTCATTAAGTACCCTGTTTCTTCTACCTTGGCATATGATATTTTTTTGAGAGTGTAAGTGGGTGGCTGGGGAGGGGGCAGAAAGGAGGAGTCATAATCTCATGACAGTTACGCATGCACTGGTGACATCCCATATTGATTACTGCAATGCGCTTTATGTGGGGCTGCCTTTGAAGACGGTTCGGCGATTGCAACTGGTTCAGAATCATGCTGCGCGGCTGGTGAGTGGCAGGGCCGCCAGGGAACACATCACGCCGATTCTGCATAACCTTCATTGGTTACCAGTTGCTGCCCGAGCCCAATTCAAAGTGCTTGTTTTGACATATAAAGCCCTAAACGGCTTAGGACCTCCATACCTGAAGGACTGCCTCCTTCCATACGAACCTACCCGGCAATTTAGATCGAGCCAGGGGGCCCTCTTGGCTTTTAGGAACAGGGCCTTTTCGGCAGCTGTCCCCAGATTATGGAATGCCCTCCTGAGTGAGACCCACCTGGCGCCAACTTTGATGACATTCCGGTGCCAGGCAAAAACATTCCTGTTCCAGAAGTTTTTTAACTGATCATTGTGGCTCCTGATGCCGATTTTAGTGTAGTATTTTAATATATTGTATTTATTGTATTTAACTGTTATATTGTTTTAATTTTATTCCAATTTGATGTTTTAATTGTCTGAATTCTTTATTCTGACTGTGAGCCGCACAGAGATCTTTGGGTAGTGGGCAGCATACAAGCTATATAAATAAATAAATAAATAAATAAATAAATAAATAAATAAATAAATA
>JAHTLZ010000268.1:3232649-3259780 GCA_023846285.1 Phrynocephalus versicolor | reverse complement strand
ATAAATAAATAAATAAATAAATAAATAAATAAATAAATAAATAAATAATCCCACCTTAACAGTTTGACTTATAATGTGATCTTTAGGGGTGCAGTAATGTTTTTTGGCCCAGGAACCCCAGGAAAGGGAGCTGCATGAACTTACAGTAACACATTCTGTGCAAAATCTAGTGCAAAATCTTTGATCCTCCAGCCATGTTGCTCTCTTGTTGGTCAGGGATGCAGCCTTGTGTCTCTGGACCCAGTGTCAAGTTGGACTTAAGCTGCATCAGCAACTTGACTTGGACTCATCTTGTTTCAATCGCCACCCCTAAATGCCCCACGGCTCGGTCTTGACTTGTGATTCAGAACCCAATCACCCTTCCCTTTTTTCTTGGTTTGGGAGGAAGCTTGTTTTGAATATGGATTCAGACTCAAAGCTTGGTACACAAGACTCAGACTTGGCACTCGGATTCAAAGACTTACCCAACATCCCTGTTGTTTTCATTTCTATCTTGCCCTGTCTCACAATCTTGGCATTGTGTATAACAAGATCTATTTGAAACATCTTAGGGTATTTGTACACGACTCCTAAACTCCGCCGCAAATGGCTGCCAGCTCCGGAGCTTACAATTGTTTCCCCACCAGCTCCAGAGTGTGCAAGAAATTAAGTGCGACCACGCCCACCTAAGCGCGTCCCAGCGCACTTTTCATGTACCTGCTGTTGGAGGGTGAAAATCCCCAGATCCGGATATAATCTGGTGAGTGCCCAGCTCTCCTCGCTTCTGTTTGGTTTTTTTTGCCTCCCGCCCCTTTAAGAGAAGGAAGAGAAGGAATCAGGACGAGGACGAGGCTACTGGGCGGCTTTGGAGGTGAGCCTGCATTTTTTCCTTTCTTTTTTTTCTCCCTCCCCTCACACAGGCAGGAGCAAGAAAGTGTGGAGGGGTGGGGACGCAGGAAGAGCAACGAACCCCCAAGATCCCTGGTCCGAATTTAAGTGGCTAGCGGATCTTAGGGGTCGTGTGAAAAGGCCCTTAACGGTGTGTGCACATGTTGCATCGTTACAGTCACCTGGCCTGGATGCCTTCAAAAGAGGATTGGGGAGATTCCTGGAGGAAAAGTCCACCACTGGTAATAAATCATTTATGGAGATGTGAAATCTCCAGGCTTAAAACCAGGGTACTTCCAGGGCCAGATGCAGGGGAGTGGTATCAGGAGACAGAGATCTAGTCTTGTGCGCTCCCAGACACATTCGGTGGGGCCACTGTGAGATACAGGAAGCTGGACTAGATGGGCCTTTGGCCTGATCCAGCATGGCTCTTCTTTATGTTCTTATGTTCTTATGACCGACTCTTCGTGACCCCATGTCCGTGGAATTTTCTTGGCAGGAATACTGTAGTGGTTTGCCAGTTCTTACTCCAGGCGCCCACAGCACCTGGTATTCCCTGGTGGTTGCCCATCCAAGTACTTAACAGGGCCGACCCTGCTTAGCTTATGAAGTCAGGCGAGATTGGATGTGTTTAGGGCACCTAGGCAGCTAGCATCTGAACTACCGCTCTCCAAACACTATTCTGTTGACCATTCAGGCTTCTGGGAACTGAAGCAGAAGAGGTCTGAAGGGCCAGCAGTGGAGAATAACTGCAGAGGAGTGTGATGGTGAACTAGAATGCTGGAAGGAAGGTACACAGACGAACCAGTGTGTCTATGCAAAGACAGACCCACCACAGGGATCAGACAGGAGTCGTTGTCACCAGGGGCGAGGACATCAGTTGTGCGACTCTGTGAGGAAGGAGGTGCGCCATCCTCGCTTGAGGGAACTTAGTATGAGGAATAACTGGGGAGAAAAGCAAAGCAAAGTGTTCTGCTTATATACCCCATATACCACCCATACCACTTCAAGTAGTCTCCGGGCAGTCTACAGTTTATTTATTTATTTATTATTTATTTATTGCATTTATATCCCGCCCATCTTCCCGAGGGAACTCTGAGTTACTTTAATTACAGTATGCAGGCTACACATTGCCCCCTCTCCCCCAGCACGCTGGGTACTCATTTTACTAACCTCAGAAGGATGGAAGGCTGAGAAAAGTAGGAAAGCTGTTTAGATATCCATGGGGAGAATTGGAAGAAGAAGAGATCTATCTCCCACCCTGTGACGAAGGAGCTGGCACCGTGTCTTTAGGACTTGTGAGTGTGAACACCCAAGCTTCAGGTCAGGAGATATGACTGGGTCTATCCTGAGCCTGGGTTATAATGTAAAAAAGGGTTTTTTATGACTGCCAGATGGATAGTTGAGAGTGGTTAAAGGACATTATTCATAGACGGAGCCTTTGATCCCGGAAGGGGAGGCTACCAGAGTTGAAAACATTAATCATGTTATGTTGAGAAAAAGAAAAAGAAGCAAGTTGCTGAGCCGGGAAAAACTTTGAAAGCGCTTGCTGAGAACTTGAAGGACGAAGGGAGTGGGGGCCCTCTCGACAGACTCACTGTCAAGTCAGCCTTAAGTCACAACAGTGACTTGACTTGGCCCCCTCCCACAAGACTTGGACTTGGGACTTGGACTTGGGAGTTGGACTCAGAGACTTGCCAACATCTCTGTTCGAACTGCGTTCACACGGCCACTAAAATCCGCTGCAAAGTGCTCGCAGATGCCAAGCATGGTCACCTTGTTGAGACACCAGAGATGGACAGTGGCACCAAGGTCACTGAATTCTAACCCTTCCAAAAATCAGATGTTTCCTAAGGGGTGTGCTTGGCCCCTATGCCTGGCTGGGTCAAAAGTTACCAATTTTTATAGTCTTCCTTACAATGGCTGAATTCTGGTGGAAAGTTGCAACTTGAGTTGATCCACTGAATTCGCAGAATGTACAGAGGTCCCCAAATCGTCAGGGCTTCAGTTGGTCTCCTTGAGTTGTGTCTTATTGCACTTAGCATTTCTGGGAGAAATGAATGATTACATTGGCAGCTATCCCTGTCGTGTAGATGAAAACCTGTTCCTGATCGGGGCGCGACGAAGGAGGAAAGACCCCTTTGGGGAGGAGGTCATGTCCACTTCTTAGCTTTTCTGTTTGCTTAGAACCGTGACAACCATGCTACTAGTTCTCAACCCCCCCTCCTGCTCCTCAAAACAGGTACAACCTCTCTTTAATCATTCAGCCAACATGGTCTGAGACAGGACCTCTACTCCCAAAAGTAAGGCGGTTACTTCACAACCGTTTTGTCTCTGTTAGTGTTGCACTTAGGAGCGGTACAAAAAAATGTTACTTCATGTCCGTCGTGCAACTACTGACATTTGTCTCGACCACGCCCCCGGAATGGGTGCTAAGTGCGACAATCCTGTACCTGGTGCTGGGATAGGGTTTCCCCTTGTCACTCTTTGTTCCCGCTTTCTGTTCCGAGACAAGACGCCGTGTAGTAACGACTGTCACGCAACAAAACATTCGTTTCTCTCAGAAAACTGTGTCCAGGATTTTTTTTTTTAATTTTGACTTTTCAGAAGCAAAATATTGAAAAAGAATTTCAAAGGTGCCCCCCACCCACCCAAAGGAAGAGGGAAGCTAGACAAAGGCTGTGTTTGTCATGGTACAAGACTGTGAGGTAACACTTGTCACGAGACAAGTTATCACGACCCTGGGAACACTGAAACAGGGACAAAACCAGGTGATCGCGACCAACGCTTTCATGGTACAAATCTAGTCGTGGAACAAAGAAGGAAGTGAAGTAACCGCCTAATCCAACAGATCTGCAGCCTTGCCTAGGAAGCCACCAGCACAGGGTCTTCTTTGTTTTGTCTCCAAGGCTCAGAAATCCATGGGTTAAAGATCCTAATTTAAGCACATCCTCTGTGTTGTTGTTGTTTTTTTAAAGATGACGACTGCCAAAAATGATTTCCCCAGGCTTTTTTCATGGAAACATGTTTTCAATATTTGCTATAATCTCATTTTAAATGGTGTTTAATTATGCTTCCCTGCTGTGTCTGTGTCGGCGTGAGGATAAACGGCTGCATTTGCTTGTGTCATTGTTTTACTTTCAATGCTCATTATTATTTTCCCATACCCATCTGCAACATTGGGACAGATGTGGAGGACATCAATTACTGGAGTGTTACTAATACCGTACATTTAAAAAGCGATCTAGATTTCTAAATTTAAAAATATTTGCCTGCTAACAAAAGACTCCACATACAAGTCAGGTTTATCAGTGGCTATTGAGCATGGCATCTCCAAAAAACATCCAAGTTGAGTGGCAGTATATCTTTGCATATCCACTGTTCCCAATAGCAGGGGAAACCCATTGGCCTGAACTGCTTCTGGATGTCCAGTTTGACCACCTATCAAACAGTCTGTTTTCCCAATTTGTATCACTCCAAAGCCAAAGTGTTGTTGTTGTTGTTGTTGTTGTTGTTGTTGTTGTTGTTGTTGTTGTTGTTGTTGTTGTTGTTGTTGTTGTTGTTGTTGTTGTTCAGTCATTAAGTCCTGTCCGATTATTTGCGACCCCATGGACCAGAGCACGACAGGCCTGCCTGTCTTCCACTGCCTTCCGGAGTTTGGTCAAATCCATCTTGGTTGCATCGATGACTCTGTCCAGCCATCTCATTCTCTGCCGTCCTTTTTTCCTTTTGCCTTCCATCTTTCCCAACATCAGGGACTTTTCCAAGGACTCCTCTCTCCTCGTGAGGTGGCCAAAGTACTGGAGCCTCAGCTTCAAAATCTGTCCTTCCAGTGAACATCCAGGGTTGATTTCTTTCTGGATGGATAGCTTTGATCTCCTTGCAGTCCAGGGGACTCTCAAGACTCTCCTCCAGCATCACAGCTCAAAAGCATCGATTCTGCGGCAATCAGCCTTCTTTATGGTCCAGGTCTAGTACATCATTAAAAGCAGAAATACCTACCTGTTATCATTTAACTGAAATCTAGAAAGCTGGTTTGGCTCAATGAGTTGGGAATGCCAGTTCCTAGGTCCTCTGCTCACTGAGAGAGGAACTGTTTGACCCAACCCAGAGTGGCTGGCGCAGCTGTGTGTGTGGTTCCAGAGTGGACTGGGAAAACACCAGTGAGTATTTTACTATTGTTGTTGTTATGTGCCATCAAGTCAATTCTGACATAAAGTGATCCTATGAATCAGTAATCTTCAATATGTCCTGTCTTCAATTGCCCTGCTGAGCTCTTGTAAACGTAAGCCTGTGGTTTCCTTTAGGGAGTCAGCACATCTCATATTTGGCCCTCCTCTATCCCGGCTGCCTTCCACCTTTCCCAGCATTTATTCATTTATTCATTTATTTATTTATTTATTTACCACCCATTTAGCAAAAAAAACTCTACTTACAAATTTTATCCATTCTGAGCACATGCTCTTAAGTAAAAAACTTTTGTAAGTAGAGCAGTGGTTTCCCATAGGAATGCATTGAAAACCAATTAATCTGTTTTGGAGGGAACAGATTTCCATGGACCATTGCCGCAGAACTGCCCCGCTTGGCTGAGACAGGGGGCTGGCAGACCCCAGAACTTTGCTGGGGCAGTGGTGGTCCTTGGGATGGCAGAGGGAGGGGCGGAGAACGTATCCCCTTACTTTTTTTATTGATGGCCAGCGGGCTACTTTTGAACCCTTGGCGGGCTACCAGTAGCCCGAGGTCTACCTATTGGGCAGGCTTGAATTAATATAGATACAACATAATAAAATGCAATAAACACAATTATTTATTTATTAGATTTATGTGCCGTCATTGCATGATTGTCTTTTCCAGATAATGAGTGACTGACTGACTGACTGACTGAATGAATGAATTGGTTGTTTGGTTGGTTGTTTAATCCCACTTCTATATGTCTGATTAGTGTGAGGCACTACTCTGGGTGGCTGACAACAATAAAGCAAGCACGCTCATGCAATGCTTCAGGGGTCGCCATCGTCCATCGGGACTCTCTTTATGTCTGCAGGGCCTCGACATTGGTTAGCCAGGGGTTAGAGTGCCTGCACCTGCTAGTGGGACAGCGGGACAGATTTGGCATTGTGCTGGGTTACCGCGCTCCCCGCAACCCAGCACAATCCCTTCCAGAGCTCTCCGAGTTCCTCGCGGCTGCTCTATTGAAGTCCCCGCGCCTTTTGGTTGCGGGTGACTTCAATGTGCATGCTGGCGGTGAACTTTCTGGGGCAGCTCTGGAGTTCATGGAATCCATGGCTTCCATGGGTCTGTCCCAGCATGTTGTATGCCCCACTCACAGGTCGGGCCACACCCTGGATCTGGTCTTTTCCTCCATGTCGGGGATATCGAGTCTGGAGGTTGGGGGCATTGTTCCCCTTCCTGTGTCATGGTCAGACCACCACCTGCTTTCTTTCCCCTTGGCGATTCCGGCCCCTCCTCGCAGGGACCACCGGCCCCCTGTTTTGGCCCGTCCCCGAAGACTCATGGACCCTTCTCGGTTCCAGGAGGTCTTCGGGGCGTTTCCTGGAGAACTGACTGGCGCGCCGGCCGAGGTTGTGGCCAACCATTGGTTTGATACAGCTGCCCAGACCATCGACCGGATCGCCCCTAAGCGTCTTCTCCGGTGCCGAGCTCGGTCCTCGCCGTGGTTCACGACTGAGCTCCGAGCAATGAAGCAGGTGAGGAGAAGACTAGAGCGCAGCTGGAGAAGAACCCGGACGGTTACTAATAAGGCTGCTGTTGTTTCCCAGACTAGGCGCTATTCCAACGCGATCAGGGAGGCTCAAAGATCTTTTTTCTCCCTGAGAATTGGTGAGGCCTCGAACTGCCAGGCGGAGCTCTTCCGAGTGGTTCGGGACCTCACCAATCCTAGTCTGGCCAGGCCTCCTCCTACTGAGTTCAGTAGCGAGAACTTTGCAGCCTTTTTTCGTACTAAAATTGAGGCCATCCGGGCCGGCTTTGACTCCGGTTGCAGTAGCACTGCCCCGGCATCCCCAGTTGCTGGTCCGCCTTTGTCGCCTCGGTTGGATGCGCTTGGGCCTGTTTCTGCTGTCGAGGCCTCCAAGGCTATGGCTCACTGCCGACCGGCGTCCACTCCTTTCGATCCCTGCCCTGCCTGGCTAATTAAAGCTGCCAGCGGGACGATGGCCGAATGGGCTTCGGTCATCGCCACCGCCTCCTTCAGCGAGGGGGTTCCCCCCCCCCGTCTGAAGGAGACGGTGGTAAAGCCCATTCTCAAGAAATCTGGCCTCCCCCCGGACGATTTAACCAACTATTTTCCAATTGCTAACGTCCCGTTTATGGGCAAGGTGATCGAGAGGGTGGCGGCGGTTCGGTTGCAGTCATACCTGGAGGATCGGCAGTGCCTCGATCCTTGCCAGTCCGGGTTCAGGCCTCGTCGGGGGACCGAAACAGCCCTGGTCACACTGCAAGATGACATAATCCGGGCGGCTGACAGGGGTTGCTCTACCCTGTTGGTTCTCCTGGATTTGTCAGTGGCCTTTGATACCGTCGACCACGGTATCCTGCTGGACCGGCTTTCCGAGGTTGGAATCGGAGGCACTGCTCGCAGTTGGCTCCGATCCTTCCTGGAGGGCCGTCCACAGTACGTTCTGCATGGGGTGGAGTTGTCGGCTCCTTGGATACTCCCTTGTGGGGTTCCACAGGGGTTGTCGCTGTCCCCTATGCCATTTAACATCTACGTAAGGCCACTGGCTGGGGTCATTAGGAGATTTGGAGTCTGCTGTCATCAGTACACTGATGACACACAGCTCTATCTCTCCTTTTCCACCTCTGCAGTGGAGGCTGTGAGGATCCTTGATGAGTGCCTGGACGCCGTCCTGACCTGGACCGGGGCGAACAGGCTTAAGCTCAACTCCGAGAAGACGGGGGTCATGTTCTTTGGGAGTTCACCATCTGGGTACGGTGGCCCTCTTCCGCAGCTGGGGGGGGGTTCCCTCCAGCCTGTGGAGAGGGTGCGGAATCTGGGCATGGTCCTGGACCCGGCGCTGACCATGGAGGCTCAGGTGGCGTCGGTGACCAGGGCCGCCTATTTCCACCTTCGTCAGATCGCCCAGATCTGCCCGTACCTGGATGTTGACTCTCTGAGAACAGTGGTCCAAGCACTGGTGATCTCGAGGCTGGACTACTGTAACGCGCTGTACATGGGGCTGCCCTTGACTCTTCTCCGGCGTCTGCAGCGGGTACAGAACGCGGCGGCCAGGCTGGTGGCTGGTGTGCGTCGCTATGACCATATCACCCCAGTCCTGGCTCGCCTGCACTGGTTGCCCGTTGCAGCCCGGATTAGATTCAAGGTCTTGGTTTTAGTTTATAAAACCCTCCATGGCTTGGGACCGGACTACCTGACAGAGCGTATCGTCCAGCTATCCACCTCGGCCCGTCCAGTTCGGCAGGTGCGAGCGCACTCGCTTTGGGTTGCCACCCCTCGAGAGGCCCGGAAGACGATCACTCGAAACCGGGCCTTCTCTGTGGCAGCCCCGTCCATTTGGAATTCTATCCCTAGCGAAGTGCACTCTGCAGAGTCCCTGCAGGCCTTTCGAAAATCCTTAAAGACCTTTTTATTTCGAGAGGCCTTTGGCGAATTTTAACCTTTTCCCCCCCCGCCATCGCTATTACTACTACTATTATCTCTATTGATTGCTGACCACTGGCACCTCTAATTTTAATTTTAATTTTAGGATTTAGGTTTTGACGTGCTGGGATGGACTTGGAGGCGCTAGGATTTTATATCTCGCACCAGTTTTTAATTGTTATTTATTAGTCTTATTGTTGGATTTGTTGTATTTGTCTTCTGTTTGTTAGCGCTTGGACGCTTCTGTTCGCCGCTTAGAGTCCTATCTTGGAGATAAGCGGGATATAAATATAACAATAAATAAATAAATAAATAAACACTAAACAAGTGACAATAATAATAAAAAAGGAAGAACAGAAGAATCCATCAAACGGCATCAACAGCATAAACCAAGGAAAGTCGGAATGGTCAAATGGGCAAGGGAGTTTTGGCAGATTTGTTAAAGGACGCCAGTAAAAGCTTCTTTTAAAGAGTACTGTTTTAAGCAACCTCTTGAAGGTAGAAAGGGAGGGAGCCAGATGCCGCTCAACTGTGAGCCTGTTCCTAGAAGGCTGGTGCAACAACCAAGAAGGCCTTCTTTCTGGTGGCGCAGTGGTTAAATGCCTGTACTGCAGGTAAAACTGTGCTCACGACCTGGGTTCAATCCCCGGTAGCAGGCTCAAGGTTCACGCAGCCTTCCATCCTTCCGAGGTCAGTAAAATGAGTACCCAGCTTGCTGGGGGGGGCAATGTGTAGCCTGCACACTGTAATTAAAATTGTAAACCGCCCAGAGACCACTTGTAGTGGTATGGGGCAGTATATAAGCAGAACTTTGCTTTTCTTGGACTTCCTCAGCAGGGCAACTCATGGGAGCACTGCCTGTGGGGATCTGGTAGCGTGGGTAGATGTTCTCGGACAACGTGCCCCTGACAAGTAGTGAGGGGTCCACACATCATAAAAGGACTTCTAGGTAAGAACCAGAACCTTGAACCTGGCCTGGAACTTTACACTATGGCAGGCAAGCCAGGGCTGGAGAAATGTGGTCAGATTTGCCTATATTCAACCCCGGACAGGCCACGACACTCACTGCACCTGTTGAAGTTTCAGGGTCAGCCTCGAGGGAAGCCCCTTGTTGAGAGTGTTGCAGTAGTCTGTCTTGACAATCACCAGCGTATGCACCAAAAATCTCATCTGGGTGGGGGTGGAGCTGTGGAATCAGCCTCAGTTGATCCAAGGCTGGTCTGGACATGGGTGCAATTGGTTGTCCCATGAGAGAGAGAGAGAGAGAGCTGGGGCCAGGGACACCCCCAGAGAACCCTGCCTTCTCATGATGGACCCAAAGGAGGACTACCTCAGCTGTAACATTCCCCCCCTCCAGGGATACTCCAGGCTTGATTTGAGCTAGGACCACTCAAACTGTGGGTTGGGAGAGTGAGAACAGACAAAAGAAAATATTTTTTTCACCCAGCGTGTTGTTAGTCTGTGGAACTCCCTGCTGCAGGAGGTGGTGATGGCATCTAGCCTGGATGCCTTCAAAAGGAGATTGGACAGATTCTTGGAGGAGAAATCCATCACAGGTGACAAACCATGATGGAGATGTGTCATCTCTAGTCTTAAAACCAGGGTACTTCAAGGGCCAGATGCAGGGGAGTGGGATCAGGAGACAGAGAACTAGTCTCGTGCACTCCCAGAGGCATTTGGCGGGGTCACTGGGATAGAGGAAGCTGGACTAGATGGGCCGTTGGCCTGATCCAGCATGGTTCTCCTTATGACCCAGACCTTCAAGGCCAGTGAAGTAGGCTCACACTTTTCATCTGCCTGAAACCTGAAGGAGAAGGGCATGAATGAGAGTCTGAGGACAAGAAACAATCTGATTTTCTATTTTCTTTTGTACCTACAGTGCCCATCATCCTTGTCTTTCGGTGACCCCGGGAGCCGTAGCTCAAAGCACAGAACAGAAGCCCTGTTATGGCTCTGGACTGGAGAGTCAGCTCCTGAACTGGTGGTGTTCCCTGAATCACGTCTTTCCCTTGTGCAGTCCAAATGCCTGTGCGCTTACTCAGAAGCAAGCGATAGTGTGCACCCCACGGAACCTATGCTCAAAAAACCCACAACACACCACAACAACAACTCATGCACTGGATCACAGCCTTGATGGTTGCATTTGCAGCTGCTCTTGGGTAGAGAAGCCTGGTGATAAGAGGAAATCAATGACCACCAGGCAGTTCATGGAAAGCGTACCTGAGGCACGGATTCCCTCCCTTGCTTTTGTGGAGGGTTCATCTCGTGAGTCGCTCTCTCTCTCTCTTTTATGGCATCCAATCAGGCACATTACATTCCTTTGGCTTCCCTCCTCAGCTGAATAGCACAGGTCAGCCTCTTCCCAGCACCCTGGACCTTGCACCCTGCTGGGCCTTGGCCCTGGCCAGTGGGGATTCTCATTTCTCCATTAACCCTTTCCCTTCCAACGGAAACAGAAACTATCTTCCATGAATATGGCCTCCAGGGGCTCCAGCGTAGGGGAGATTTGGAGGGAATAAAAGCATGCAAGAAGTTGCCTTTTTTACTACGTCAAAGCTTTGCTCTGTCCGGCTCGGGATCCCCCAACACTAAGGAGTAGCAATGGCTCTGCAGGCTTTTATAGGGAGGGATTGATCTTGGATCTACCTGGAGTCACTTTTGGATGTAGTTTGCGGTGGACTTCCATCCAAGTACGGTGCCTGCTTAGCTTTCTAAATTAAAGAAGAATAATGGAAAGGCCGCAGACATTTATTTTATTTTATTTATTTTAGAGTATTTTACCCCGCTTTTCTCCTTGGAAAAGGGCCCAAGGCGGCTTACAGTAATGAGGGGTAATATACAGTCCAGTACAATTAAGACAAGTACAAGTATTTGAGAACAAGGAATTGAGGGACATCTTACAGCATTAATAGACAACATTACATTAAAGCAACACGGTTATAAGTAGTTACAAAGGCAAAGTCTATGTGAACCTATAGAGTCATATGAAATACACATGGTAGTCCCTTATTCAGGGAAAGCTTGCTGGAAGAGAAAGGTCTTTGCTTGTTTCCAGAAAGACAGCATGGATCCTGATCTCTCGTAGGAGGGAGTTCCAGAGTCTGGCCGCAGCAGTCGAGAAGGCCCTTTCAGGGGTTCCCACGAGACGTACCTATGAGGGTGGCAGCAAGCTGGGTACTCATTTTACCGACTTCGGAAGGATGGAAGACAGAGTCAACCATGAGCCTGCTACCTGGGGTTGAACCCCAGGTCGTGAGCACAGTTTTACCTGCAGTACAGACATTTAACCACTGCACCACCCTGTTTTTCTCCTTAAAAGCACCCAAGGTACGACACATTGATAAAAGGCAATAGACGTAAAAGCAAACAACCATGCTCACATAAATACTAAAAAGGATCAAACAAATACAAAAATACCCCCCAAAAAACATAAGCAACACTACAACATTTCCAAGGCAGTAAGGCACCAAAAACCCTTTAAACAACTGCACTTGGGCAGCTAACTGGTTGGGACAGAAAAGCCTGCCTGAAGACAAAGGTCTTCACCTGCTTATGGAAGGACAATAAAGATGGGGCCAGGTTGGCTTCCAGTGGGAGGGAGCTCCAAAGTCTGGGAGCAGCCACAGAGAAGGCCCCGACACCTGTGCAGGTGGCGGGACCTCATTGTGTTCTGTATTGGTTGTGTGCACCCCAAACTGGCTGTAATCAGCAGAAATTTCCTGAAGATGCTCACGTCATGACCATTCTCTCATCCCCTCGCTCTTTTTTCAGTCAAAGTTTAAGAGCTCTTAGTGAGAAGGATCATAGATTCCCTTGATGCCATGGATAATGATTTATGCCAAGAGAGATCTACACCTCCACTAAGTGAAATCTGATCTGTGGACAAGGCCTGGTTTAATTGCGCTCCATATTAAAGTTGCAAAGCCCTTTGGATGCAGCCTGAATTGCTCTTTTTTTCCATGTGTTTTATTTAAATTAGAATTCAGAAACAAAAACCAATTCCCCCCTCTCTTTCCCCCTCCCCAACCCCTTTGAACTGGGTTGAATGAACATACTATTATAGCTGCGTTCTCTTTCACTCTTTCCCCTTTTTTAATTTACAAAGGAAAATGCACCTCCCTGATAGTATAGCGTGTACCAAATCAATGAAATATTCTGAGTTTCCTATTCATTAAGCCCCCAAAGCACTGTGTGTAAATTCTTTTGCTTTAATTACACACCTCAGGGATGTGCAAGCCAAAGGGAACAAGAACAAGAACAAGAAAAGGGAAAGGAAAGGAAAGGAAAGGAATGAGAAAAGGAAGGAAGGAAGGAAGGAAGGAAGGAAGGAAGGAAGGAAGGAAGGAAGGGAGGGAGGGAGGGAGGGAGGGAGGAAGGAAGGTAGGTAGGTAGGTAGGTAGGAAGGAAGGAAGGAAGGAAGGAAGGATTTCAAACAAAAAGCTACATCCCTGCCAAAAATAAAAAGGGGGAGAAAACCCACTGAACTGGTAAATATTTATTTTCAGCTGCTGTGAGAAAGGAGATTGTATGGGACCGTCCACGCAGAAAGCAGGGGAACCAAAGACCGATGAAGACAGAGTATTAGAGAAAATGATGGAGAATACAGTAACCCCCCCACCTATTGCTGGGGTTAGGGACCCGAGCCAATCCGTGATAATTGAAAATCTGTGATATGCGGATGCAGGTCGAGTCAGGCCTGGGGGTTCTAGCTGGGGGCTCTTGTATTTACCCCCAGCCTGGCGCTGCCCTGAATGGGCCTGCGAGGGCCTTCCTGGGCCTTCTGGAGGCCCCAAAATGGCCTCCCTGTGAACCGGAAGTGAGTTCTGGAAAACTGGAAGTGACTGCCGGATCACCAAAAATCATTTCTGAGGCCTCCGAGGGACTTTCCCCCCTTACCCCGGGGGGGTCTTTTTTCATCTACTGTGGTCCCACAATATAGTAGGACTGCAGTATATGAACCACGAAAGGGCGGGGGACCACTGTGTCTTAACTGAACCGTCACAAAATGGCGACTAACAACATGGGGAGGTTCTGGATCAGGTCAATGGAGAGAAAGAATGGTTAAAACAAGCATTACATAGATAAGATAAAGTGGTAGAAATGTAAATGGAATGTAACTGTAGGCATATTAGAGAATGCGAGTAAAAATAATGGCATTGGAGAACATTTTAAACCTATGTGGAACAGCAGTAATACTTCTATCAAGATGCAAAAAAAAAAAAAAGAGTCAAGAAGATTATGTTGAACCCTATCTAAATATATTTGAAAGAGTAGCAACAGCTGCTAAATGGCCCAAAGAACTATGGACTCTAATATTAACTCCATTCTTAATGGGAACTTTACAAAAAATAGTGGAAGCTTTGAGTCCTTAAGATACAAATCACTATGAAGGCCCTGGCTTGCAAACACAGGTCCTTCTCGGCAGCTGCCCCCAAGTTATGGAATGCCCTCCCAAGTGAGATCCACCTGGCACCAACATTGATGACATTTCGGTGCCAGGTAAAAACCTTCCTGTTTCTGAAGTTTTTTAATTGACATAATATAGATTGTGGGTCCTGGTGGCAATTTTAGTGTTTTGTGTTTAAATGTTTTTATTGTTTTAATTGTCCATTGACTTTTTAACGTTTTAACTGTTTTAATTGTTTATTTTAATTGTAAGCTGACCAGAGACCTTTGGGTAGTGGGCAGCATATAAACTGTATAAATAAATAAATAAATAAATAAATAAATAAATAAATAAATAAATAAATAAATAAATGAAAAGTAAATCAGGCGATTTTACTTCATAGAATCTTGTGACTGGCGATTCGTATAAGAGGAGGTTTCAAGAGATGAAGCTACAGGCAGGAGTTCAAGGGCCAGATGCAGGGGAGTGGTATCAGGAGACAGATATCTAGTGTCATGCACTCCCAAACGCATCTGGTGGAGCCGCTGTGAGATACAGGAAGCTGGACTAGATGGGCCTTTGGCCTGATCCAGCATGGCTCTTCTTATGTTCTTATGTTCTTATGTTATGACCCTTGGCACAACGCATGAAGGCAAATGTTGTCAAGTGGTTAAAGCCAGGAATCAATACCTTTGACCAAGCCATCGAGGAAATAGTTATTGAGCAATTGTTAAATATGGCAAGTAGGGCTGCTAGTAATTGGGTATGACAAAATCAACCATGTGGTCTAGAGGAAGTAATACCCCTACTGAGTAATCGTAGTAATTGCAGTGAGAAGTCAGGAGATCGTGAGATCAGTGGAGGAGAGACACTAGATAGAGACAAGATGGTGAGGAGAAATCTGAAAATTAGACCACAAGCAGAAATAAAGAATGTGAATCAAGACTTATTGAAGAAAGGGAGAAAATCAGAAAGTCCAGGAATGGTGAAGAATCATAGAATCATAGAATCATAGAGCTGGAAGAGACCTCAAGGGCCATCTAGTCCAACCCCTTGCCATGCAGGAACCCCCATCACAGGACTCCCGACAGATGGCCATCCAGCCTCTGCTTAAAAACCTCCAAAGAAAAGGAGACTCCACCACGCTCCTTTGTGGCAGCATATTCCACTGCCAAACAGCACTAACCATCATGAAGTTCTTCCTAATTTTCAAATGGAATCTCTTTTCCTGTAGTTTGAAACCATTGCCCCGAGTCCTAGTCTCTGAAGCCATGGAAAACAAACCTGTTCCCTCTTCAATATGACATCTTTTCAAATATTTAAACATAACTATCATATCCCCCCTCTTTTTGAAAGGCTAAACATTCCCAGTTCCCTAAGCCGTTCCTCATATGGCATTTCTTCCAGACCTTCAAACATCCTGATCACCCTCCTCTGTACCCACTCGAGGTTGTTAACATCCTTTTTAAATTAATGTCAGACTTGGTCAGACTCCTGGTCAGCCTGCGATGGAGATAAAGCCATGGAAAGACAGAAAAGCAGTATGTTTTATATGAGGCTTTGAGCAGCATTTTCGTTGGGATTGCCCACATTTTTATTATTCCTGGGTTGAGAATGAGGGACAAATAATGACTGGGGTTATAGGGGGGAACGGAAGTTGGAAGTGACAGCAACTGTTAATGGACAAATTTAAAAAGTTTTAGTGAATATAGGTGTGAATTTTTATAAGGACTGTAAACGGAGTAAGAAGTAAAGATAAAATTTATGTGTGCAATGCATACACAGAGATTTAAAACTGTGTGAAATAGTGTGGGCAGAGGTGGGGATACTAGGGAAGAAACAAAATATGAAAATAGGAGTTGTTCCGAATTTGGCCAAGGAAATGTTGATTGAGAGGGACTGGCCATACATTAATGATCTTGTAGGGATACAGGATGGAATGCAAGGGATAGACAACAATCCACAAGACAATCTTCATTGGACAGAACTGGTTGAGGCTCCCAAAGATTGGGTGAGATTGTGGCAGCAAGAAGATGAAAGTTTAAGTGATGTATTTAAAGACTGTAAAAATGAGAACGAAATTGAGATGGGGAGTAAAGGGTATGAAGTGCAGAATGGCTTATTATATTTCATTGACAAAGAAGGAAATGATGAATTAATTGTGCCGAAGGGTTGGAGAAAAAAAAATATTGATGTTGGCCCATGATATACCATTAGTGGGACACCTACTGTATATAAAGACAAAATGACAGCTAGGATAGAACAAAGATTTTGGTGGCCTCAAATGAAAAAGGAAATACAAAATTATTGTTTAAATTGTCCTGTTTGTCAAATAACACAAAGAAAACCTGGACATGGCAGGTTAATGGTACCAATGTCAATTGTTGATAAACCATTTGAAAAGAGTGGGTTGGATATCATTGGACCTTTACCAAAGTCTTCTGGAGGTCATTTCCCCATATTAGTCATTGTGGATTGTGCAACTAGATATCCAGAAGCTATTCCATTGAGGACAACTTCTGCAAAAATTTTAGCTAGGGAATTGTTACAATTTTTTAGTAGAATGGATTTCGCTAAAGAAGTTTTAATGGATCAGGGCTCAAATTTTACGAGTCAAACATTTAAAGAAATGTGGCGATTACTAGATGTAAAACCAATAAGAACAACTGTTTACCACTCTTAGATGAATTGACTCATGAAAATATTTAAAAAAACACTCAAAAACATGTTAAGAAAAATAGTAAGCGAGAATTGTATAAATTGGCACTTGATGTTAGCATTTCTAATGTTTGCAATCTGGGAAGTGCCTCAATCATCCACGGGGCATTCATCCTTTGAAATGATATATAGACAAAATCCTAGAGGAATTTTAGATTTAATAAGAGAAAAATGGGAAAGTGGAGTAGATAGAGCTCAGATTACTCTAAAGCATGTTTTAGATATAAGGGAACAGTTAATGAAAATTGCAAAAGTGGCCAGATATAATTTGGGAAATGCTCAAAGAGAACAAAAGAAGAGATATGACAAAAAGGTTTGTAAAAGGCAATTAGAGGAAGGACAACATGTGTTACTGTTACTACCTAAAAACATTCTAGCTAAGTGGCAGGGACCTTATAAAATAGTTAGGAAGATCAATGAGGTAGATTATGAAACTGAAATGACTAAAGGTAGGGGAATATATCATATTAATTTATTAAACGAGTGGAAACTTAGAGAAGCTCATATGGTACATGTTGAAGAAGAGGATTTAGGACCTGAAGTTGAAGAGGGGTAAGGACATGTGGAAATCTGTCAAGTGTTATCTCAGGAATAATTGAAGGATGTTAGAAATTTGGAAGAAGAGTATGCAGATACATTTTCTGAAAAACCAGGAAAGACAAATTGGGCAGTACACAAACTTGATACAGCAGAAGGGGTCATAGTTAGAAACCAAGGTAGAAAGTGGCCTAGACATCTAATTCCAATAACTGAAGAAGTTAAAAAAGATGTTGGAATTAGGGGTAATAGAATTGTCCAATAGCTCATGGAGAAGTCATCCAGTAGTAGTCCCAAAGCAGTTTTGGCTCAGTCTATAAATGGGGAAGAACATCCTGTATTATTTTTAAGTCGAAAACTCAAGGATAAAGACATGAAGTATGTAACAATAGAAAAAGAGGCATTAACTGTGAAACGGGCAATACAAATGCTAAAATATTATTTGTTAGGAGCTCCGTTTGTGTTAATAACTGACCGTGCACCTTTAGTTTGGCTAAATAGAATGAAATATATTAATCCAAGATTAACTACTGTAGATGGTATCTTAGTTTGCAGCCATTCTCATTTGAAGGTTAATATAAGAAAGGAAAAGAAAATGCTAATGACAATCATTTTTCTTGGCAGGGTCCATGGGCAGGAGAACCTGAACCGTGGTTGGCCCACTTGTTTGGGGACTGTCCATGGAGAAAGGAGATTATGTGGGACCATCCATGGAGAAGCAGAGGAACCAAAGACACATGAAGACAGAGTGTTAGAATGAGTGTTGAAGGAAAAGATATGGGAGGAGAGGATGGACTAGAGAATAAAGAAACAGGGATAAAAGGGATGACAGAGGGACAATTAAAGAGATAAGGAAGGATGGATGGAATGTAGGAGAATTAGAGGAAAGGAAAGGACCAATGACTGAAGAGTTTTGTGTGATAGGCATGAAGAAAGACGAATGGAAAAGTAAGGTAGATAAAAAGGGGGAAGATATAAAGGACACCTGGGAGAAGGGGATTCAGGTGGTAACCAGTCGAAAAGATGAGGGAAGTCAAATGGTAGCTGTAGCTGTGGTGAAAAGGTTAAAGAAATAGGCATAGAAGTAGAAAACGAAATAAGAAAGACAATTGATCTAGGGTTACCATTTCCCACGTCTTCAAGAAATGAACCCTTAGGCAATTCGGGGAGAGCATGTGTAATTAATACCCCAAGAGGTCCAGCAAGATGGATCCCCAAATGGGGATGGGATACCCCTATGAGTCCAGCCCGGCACACGTGTGGTGGAATTAGGTGTGCTTGTCAGATGGTGTTACTTACATTACCGCAGCACAAGTAGAAAGTAAAAACCCATTTTTAGAAAATATGCAGTTGGACAATTGTTTGTTACAGAATGCCAGTTCAAATTCATTACTGTTACCACATGCCACATGTTAGTTAGTTAGTTAGTTAGTTAGTTAGTTAGTTAGTTAGTCTTATACCCCGCCCATCTTCCCAAAAGGGAACTCTGGGCGGCTTACAATTAAAAAAATAGGTAAAACAGAAGCAAACAAGTAAAAAGGGAGCAAGATGGCGGGCATACCCAAAACAAAATGAACGTGGGCAAAGGAAAAGAAAGGAAAAAAGAAAACTAAACAGAAAGGTCGCCGAACGCCTCCCTGAAGAGATAAGTCTTCAGGACCTTTTTAAAGGCGGGCAGGGACTCTGTCAGGCGCAGCTCACTGGGTAGGTGGTTCCATAGCATGGGGCCCACCACAGAAAAGGTGCGGTCATGCGTATGCAATTTCCACGCCTCTCTGGGTGTGGCCACCATCAGTGAGTACGCCTGAACCAATCTCATGGGTCTGGTCCCAGTTGATCTTTGAGAGATACACTCCGCCAGATACTCTGGTCCCAGGCCGTGGGGGGCTTTGAAAATCAAAACCAGAACCCTGAACCTAATCTGGAGGACAACGGGGAGCCAGTGCAAGCGAGCCAGAACTGGGGTGATGTGCTCGAATCGACGAGCACCCACCACCAGCCTGGCCGCTGTATTCTGAACCCGTTGTAACCTCTGGACCAGGGTAAAGGGCAACCCCATGTAGAGGGCATTGCAGTTGTCGATCCTCAAGATCACTAGGGCCTGCACTACTGTCCTCAGAGAGGACTCATCGAGGTACTGGCGGATCTGGGCGATCCTGCGGAGATGGATAAAAGCGGCCCTGGAAGCAGCCATCACCTGGGCTTCCAGGGAGAGGGCTGAATCCAGGACCACACCCAGATTCCTGGCCCTGTCCATAGGCTGGAGGGAAACACCCCCCAGTTTAGGGAGGGGGCCATTGTACCCAGACGAGGCTGCCCCGAAGAACAGAACTTCCGTCTTCTCCGGATTCAGCTTGAGCCGGTTATCTCTGGTCCATTCCAAAACTGCCTCCAGGCACAGATCAAGGGAGCTAACTGCCTCCTCTGCAGAAGACGAAAAGGAGAGATAGAGCTGCGTGTCATCAGCGTACTGATGACAGCGAACTCCAAATCTCCTGATGACCTCCCCCAGTGGCCTCATATAAACGTTGAACAGCATGGATGAGATTGCCGACCCCTGGGGCACCCCACAAGGGAGAGTCCAAGGAGCCGACAAGTCATCACCCAGCTGAACCC
This sequence comes from Phrynocephalus versicolor, assembly GCA_023846285.1. Taxonomy (NCBI): domain Eukaryota; kingdom Metazoa; phylum Chordata; class Lepidosauria; order Squamata; family Agamidae; genus Phrynocephalus; species Phrynocephalus versicolor. The sequence goes on along the minus strand of JAHTLZ010000268.1, from coordinate 3,240,035 downwards.
GCTGAGTCCGGCCGCCAAGGAAGGAGCGGAGCCAGGACAAAGCCTGACCCCCAATTCCTGCCTTGGCCAGCCGGACCAGCAGGTTACCGTGGTCGACGGTATCAAAGGCAGCTGACAGATCAAGGAGAACCAGCAGGGAGGAACACCCCCTGTCGGCCTCCCTGAGGAGGTCATCCTGCAGAGCGACCAGGGCAGTCTCGGTCCCGCAAAGAGGTCTGAAACCAGACTGGAAGGGATCCAGGATACGATTATCCTCCGGGTATGACTGGAGCCGTACAGCAGCCACCCTCTCGACAACCTTGCCCAGGAAGGGAACAATGGCAATCGGACGATAACTGGATAAATCGTCCAATGCCACGGCAAGCTTTTTCAGAGTGCGCTTCACCATGGTCTCCTTCAAACGGGAAGGGAAAGATCCCTCCCTGAAAGAGGCCGTGGCAATAGCCGAAACCCACTCAGGCATGTTCTCTTTGGCAGATTTGATAAGCCAGGCTGGGCAAGGATCAAAGGGAGTGGCCGCCGGCTGGCAACAAGCCATAGCTCTGGAGGCCTCCGCTGGAGACACTGGCCCAAACTCATCCAGGAGGGGAGGACGGAGGGGTTAGGCCCCAGGGTTCTCAGGGGATGGGCTAGGGCAACTGGGGGGCAAGTCAGAACGGATGGCCTCTATTTTAGATCTAAAATGGGCTGCAAATTGCACGCTAGTGAAATCACTAGGAGGAGGCCTCAGCTGACTGGGATTGGAGAGGTCTCAAACCACCCGGAACAATTCTGCCTGGCGGTTTGAGGCCTCACCAATTCTCAGGGAGATATAGGATGTTCTAGCGTCCCTGATTGCGCGAAGATAACGGCCAGTCAGCTGCTTAAGAGCAGCCCTATTATCTTCCATCCAGTTTGCCCTCCAAATGACCTCTAGCCTCCTGCGTTCTTGTTTCATCGACCGGAGCTCATCCGTATACCACGGAGAGGAGCGGTCTCCACATTGCAGGAGGCGCTTGGGGGCGATCCGGCGCACCGGCCCGGTGGTCCCCTCGTACCACCTATCCAGCAGGGCATCGACCGGATCGTCTTCCAGGCCGCCAGAAAGCTTCCCGAAGGCTTCCATGAACCTAGCAGGGTCCAGAAGCCTATGGGGGCAGGCCCAAATATAGGGCCGACGATCCCCGTGGGGCGGGGGGGGCAATCGACAGGGGAAATTTTAGCAGGTGATGGTCTGACCATGACACGGGCAGGGGCAAAATACCCCTGACCCTCAGACAAGAATCTGACAACATGGAGGTCTAGGGTATGGCCAGCTCTATGAGTGGGGCACACAACATGCTGAGATAGATTCATGGAAGTCATGGATTCCATGAATTCCAGAGCCGCACCAGAGAGTTCCTCCTCGGCATGCACGTTGAAGTCCCCAACCACCATGAGGCGGGGGGGGGGACCTCAACAAGGCAGCCAAGACGAACTCCGCGATCTCTGGGAGGGATTGTGGTGGGTTGTGGGGAGCACGGTACACCAGCACAATGCCAAACTTATCTCGCTGACCCACCGATAGATGGAGGCATTCTACCCCAGGACGCACCATTGTCGCAGAACTGCTAACATAAAGGGATTCCCTGTAAACGATGGCCACCCTGCCACCCCTACCCTCCGAATTGCCCGCCCACTGGACCTGAAACCCGGGGGGCACAGAAGGGAGAGGGAAGCCCCACCCTCAGTGCCCACCCAGGTCTCGGTAAGACATGCCAAGTCGGCTCGCTCATCCACGATCGCGTCATGGATGAGAGGTGTTTTATTGTGAACCGACCTGGCATTAACCAGGAGGCAGGAGAGGTCGGAGGCGCTGGTGGGATGGAACCCAGGTACGTGGCAGTGAGTGAAGGGATCAGAACGGGGGGCAGGCAGTAAGTGCCTGGCCCGAGTTCTTCTTACCCGACCGATCCCTCTGCCCAGAGTGTACCTCCCACGGTCAGACACCACTGAGATACAGGTCCCTGCCAACATGGCGACCTAAAAATAATAATAATAAAAATTAAGAAAAACCAACAACAAAGGACAATGCCAAAATGTCATAAAAATGTAGGCCCCATAATTCTTCAACAAGCTGCATCCCTGGGCCGCATAAACTGTGTGTTTGTTGCTGGGGGCTGATAGTTGTGTTTTCCTGATTTATACCCAAGCAGTTTCAGAGGAATCAGAGGAAGAAAAGCACACTGCCGCCTGCATCACATCTGGAACTTTCCTACTTATAAATCTCAATAAGTATGTCTTACACTCATCACAATTTATTTATTTATTTATTTTATATTGATATACTGCCAGATTTTCCCAGATGAGAACTCAGGGCAGTTAAGAAGGAATAGCATACAACAAAATACAGAGAAAAATAACAACTGGTTCCACAAAATGACATAAAGAACACAAACAAACCCAACAACAATCAGTAGAACCAAAATTTAAAAAGCTAAAAATACAAAACATTACTAAGGTAAGATGGAGAAAAACGGGCCGACAAACAAACTCATAACACCTACGTATAAAAATAAATCAACCTCCTTGATCACTGAACACGGCCTTATAAAGCCATGTTTTTAACAGCTTCTTAAATGCTTATATGAGAAGTTTGCCCTCATATTAAAGCCTAAATTTGGCTTGATTCATTATTATGTGTCCTGCACTCTGGGATGACTAAGAACAGATCCTGCCTCTCCTCTGTAGGACTGCTATACTATCTCCCCTCATAAGAACATAAGAAGAGCCATGCTGGATCAGGCCAAAGGCCCATCTAGTCCAGCTTCCTGTATCTCACAGTGGCCCCACCAAATGCCTCTGGGAGCTCACAAGACTCCTAATACCACTGCCCTGTATCTGGCCCTTGAAGTACCCTGTTTTTTTAAAGCCTGGAGATGACACATCTCCATCATGGTTTGTAACCTGTGATGGACTTTTCCTCCAGGAATCTGTCCAATCCCCTTTTGAAGGCATCCAGGCCAGATGCCATCACCACCTCCTGTGGCAGGGAGTTCCACAGACTAACAACGCCCTGGGTGAAAAAAATATTTTCTTTTGTCTGCTCTTACTCTCCCAGCCCTCAGTTTGAGTGTATGTCCCCTAGTTCTGGTATTTTCTGAGAGGGAGAAGAGCGTCCCTCTATCCACTTTACTCATTCCCTGCATTATTTTGTATGTCTCGATCATATCCCCCCTCAGGCACATTTTTCCAGACTAAAGAGCCCCAAATGTTTTAGCCTTTCCTCATAAGGGAGGTGCCCCAGCCCAGTAATCATTTTAGTCGTTCTCTTCTGCACCTTTTTAACTTCTGCACCTTAGTTCCTCAAGGCTAAATCTTTAGGTACATATGAACATAAGAACATAAGAAGAGCCATGCTGGATCAGGCCAAAGGCCCATCTAGTCCAGCTTCCTGTATCTCACAGCGGCCCCACCAAATGCGCCTGGGAGCGCATGAGACTAGATCTCTGTCTCCTGATACCACTCCCCTGCATCTGGCCCTTGAAGGACCCTGGTTTAAAGCCTGGAGACTACACATCTCCATCATGGTTTGTAACCTGTGATGGACTTTTCCTCCAGGAATCTGTCCAATCCCCTTTTGAAGGCATCCAGGTCAGATGCCATCACCACATTGTGTGGCAGGGAATTCCATAGACTTACAACGCGCTGGGTGAAAAAATATTTTCTTTTGTCAGTTTTTACTCTCCCAGCCCTCAATTTGAGTGTATGTCCCCTAGTTCTGGTATTTTGGGAGAGGGAGAAGAGCTTCCCTCTATCCACTTTACTCATACCCTGCATTATTTTGTATGTCTCAATCATATCCCCCCTCAAGCGCCTTTTATCCAGACTAAAGAGGCCCAAATGTTTTAGCCTTTCCTCATAAGGGAGGTGCCCCAGCCCAGTAATCATTTTAGTCGCTTTCTTCTGCACCTTTTCCAGTTCCACTATGTCTTTCTTGAGATGCGGTGACCAGAATTGTACACAATACTCCAGGTGGGGCCTTACTATTGTTTTGTATAATGGCATTATAATGTTGGCTGTTTTATTTTCAATCCCCTTTTTGATAATCCCTAGCATGGAATTGGCCTTCTTCACCGCTGCCGCACATTGGGGAGACACCTTCATGGAGCTGTCCACCAACACACCAAGATCTCTTTCCTGATCCGTCACGGATAACTCAGAGCCCATGAGTTGATAGATGAAGTTTGGATTTTTTGCCCCAATATGCATTACTTTACATTTGGTTACATTAAAACGCATTTGCCATTTCTCAGCCCACTCCCCCAGTTTGGAGAGATCCTTCTGGAGCTCTTCACAATCTTCTCTGGTTTTTACCACACGGAAAAGTTTTGTGTCATCTGCAAACTTGGCCACCTCACTGTTTATCCCTGTCTCCAGGTCATTTATGAACAGATTGAAAAGCACCAGTCCCAGGACCGAGCCCTGGGCACACCGCTTTTCACTTCTCTCCATTGTGAAAATTTCCCATTGACACCTACTCTTTGTTTCCGGGATCTCAACCAGTTCTTAATCCATAAGAGGACCTGCCCTCTTATCCCCTGGCTGTGCAATTTTCTCAGCAGCCTTTGGTGAGGGACTGTGTCAAAAGCCTTTTGAAAATCCAGATAGACTATATCAACCGGTTCACCCAAATCCACGTGCCTGTTGACCTTTTCAAAAAATTCTAAGAGGTTTGTCAGACAAGATTTACCCTTACAGAAGCCATGCTGATTTTCTCTCAGCAAGGTTTGTTCTTTTATGTGTTTTAAGATTTTCTCTTGGATGAGGCTTTCCACCATCTTCCCTGGGACAGATGTAAGGCTAACCGGCCTGTAGTTTCCCGGATCCCCCCTCCTTCCTCATATGTTCTACTTATTCTGTAGAACATATGAGACCCAAATGGGGGTTGATGAGAAACTGGATGAGTCTGTGCAGCCTGAAATGTGAAAAATAAAACTGAGTGACTCAAATATTTGCTTAAGCCGGTGGATGTGAGGTTGTGCTGAACATGCCGTTGAAATGTTTTGATGAGATGTTAATGGGCTGGTGTCATGCACAGAAATTTTTTTTAAGACACCACACTTGTGAGATCCACATGTCCTAATAAAAAGGAGGTAAACCTGACAGCCGTCTGTTTATGACCCCCAGCAGTTAAGAAGGTGTTGGTGGTTGCCAAACAGGTCTTTTTCTTTTTATCGATCGGTGCTGCTGGCAATCTGCCTCACCTGGAAAAACGCTGCAGATTAATCAGTGCCTTACACGAAGCAACAGCGGATGCCAAATACACAACCATCCAAGGTGTCTCAACTGAGTTGAAAGAAGAAGCCTTAGTCAACAGGGCTGTGGATCCCCTTGAAGGTCTTTGGTGCAGATTGGAGAAGAATCACACCTGGGTGTATTTGTGTGTGCGTGCGTGCGTGAGTCAGCCAAAGAGGAGGAGAAAACAGCAGAGAGTGTGCTGTCTGTGGCAGAAAATAGAAAAGAGGGAAAAGAACAAATGCAAAGCAATTTATTGAAAAAGGAACTTGAAGAGATGAAGATACATGAGGAGAGAGAGAGAGAGGACAAAAAGATAGAAGAGGCGTATTGGGTGACAGACAGTGGGGATGAGGAGGAATCACGTGTGTGGAAGGAATGTCGGTTGACAAGGGGAGAAAAACGGTTGAGTTGGGACGTTGGGGTTCAGACAGAGGAGGAACGGGCAAGGGAGTACCACGGCACAAGAGATTGGAGATTAGAGATGGGCATGAAATGAGCGATTTTTTGTTTTTGTTTTTTTTGTTTCATTACGCAACGAAAACGAAACAAAAAAATTCAAAACAAAACGAAAACGAAAACGACCAATTTTGCCGTGTTTTTCGTTTTCGTTGCAGCAAATGCATTGAACTGAAAAGAATGCTAACGAAACAACAATTTTTCATTTTCGTTTTCGTTTTGTTACGTAACGAAAACGAAAATGAAAAATTTGCAAAAACCCACTGAAAAACGAAAACGAACCGAAACGGACCCCTAAACGACCAAACGACAAACGAAACACCATTTTTTTGAGTCGTGCCCATCTCTATTGGAGATATGCTGAACCACTCTCTTGGTCAGTACAAGTGAAGCCCTTATTATGGCTGGGCAATTCCAAGAGAATGAGTGAGAGAAGGAGGACAATGATGAGAGAGAACCCAGTAGCCCAATGGGCAAAGCACCCGTGTTGTGGGAGCCAAAGCTTCAGCAGGTTCCCCCCCCCCCCCGGACTTGCACTAAGACGGTTACTTCACGTCCTTCTTTGTTTCGTGACTAGTTTTGTATCGTGACAGCGCTGGTCGCAATCACGTGATTTTGTCCCTGTTTCAGTGTTCCCATGGTCATGATAACTTGTCTTGTAACAAGTGTTACCTCACGGTCTTGCACCGTGACAAACACTGAATTTGTCTAGCTTCCTTTTTCCTTTTTTGCATGACAGTCATTACTACACAGTGTCTTATCTCGGAACAGAAAGCGGGAACAAAGAGTGACAAGGGAAAACCCCACCCCAGCACCAGGTACAGGATAGTCGCGCTTAGCACCCGTTCCGGGTGCGTGGTTGAGACAAATTTCAGTAGTTGTGTGATGGACGTGAAGTAATATTTTTTGTACCGCTCCTAAGCACAAGACTAACAGAGAAAAAAATGGATGTGAAGTAACCATCTAAGTTCTCCTGAGGAGAATCCTCCTTCGGGCATTTTTTACACTTCTGTTGTTAATCCGTTTATGTTGGAAGAAGATGTAAAGAAAGTCATTGAACCTATTGAGAATGTTGCACCTATTTCTAAAGAGAATTTTAAGTTAAACAATAAATCTTTATTAAATAATTATGCAATTGGCATGGACAATCATCATTTACACTTGGAACCGGGATGCCCCGACTTCGCACCCTCACAGCGTGTATTCACAAACTTGGGGCCTGCTAGGATGAAAGAGACAGATTTGTGTGATTTTTTTAAAACACTGACATACACAAACCAGCATCCCTAGAGCTCTTGTGCGTTTGCCCCTCTCTTCCTGTCGCATCTTTTCTCTTAGCACCGGTTGAGTAGCTAGCTGTTCTTTTGGAGGCCAAAATATTAGCATCCCGCCTCTCGTTTCCCTAAATAATTTTTTAGAAAGCACATCATACTGAATACATGAATAAGATGGATGAAAAACGGCCTTCACCTCCCCTTCTCCCAGCTTCTTCGATGTTTAGGAGCCATGCCCTATTAATTTTGATTGACAATTGGCATGTAGTTATTTGAAAAATCCAACAAGGGGTAATGTTACATAGCTTTGATATCCCCTCTCCCCCTCCCCTGCTTACAACAATTCTTTCTTTCTTTCTTTCTTTCTTTCTTTCTTTCTTTCTTTCTTTCTTTCTTA
>JAHTLZ010000268.1:3210399-3232639 GCA_023846285.1 Phrynocephalus versicolor | reverse complement strand
TCTTTTTCTCCCTCCCTCCCTCCCTTCCTTTCTTTTTCTTCCTTCCTTCCTCCCTCCCTCCCTTCCTTTTTCTTCCTTCCTTCCTTCCTTCTATCTTTCTTTCTTTCATTAATTTTTTCCTTCCTTCCTTCCTTCCTTCCTTCTATGGTTTATGAACTTTGGGGCAGAACAGCATCATGGCAACCAGAAAATCAATCTGATAAGAATCTTCCTTCCTTCCTTCCTTCCTTCCTTCCTTCCTTCCTTCCTTCCTTCCTTCCTTCCTTCCTTCTCTTCCCTCTTTCCTTTAGAGAGGGCAAGAGGAGAGAATCTGTTTAGATTTCCCTCCCTCCCTTTTTGGCTCAAAAGAAACAAACACACACACACACACACACACACACAAGAAACACACACATATAGCAACCCAACCCAGTGCTTTGTCAGCCGGATTGTTAGCTCTCTGGTGGTGGCTCCAGTCTTTCCCAGCCGCCCTGCTGGGGTTTGAATGCTGCCCATTACAACTCCCTGAAAGCCCCTCCTCTTCAATTAGACAAAGTCAACATAGCAACTGTTTTGAGAACAGCTTGAAGATACCTGCCAGCGATCAGCATCGCTGGGCTCAGGAATGCGGCCAGCCCGCCACACTCGGCTCCCTGCACGCCTTGGCCCTCACCACTATACCTTGATCCTGTTATCTGGGCAACGCCTCTCTTGCGCACACACCAGCACAGGGACCTGCTTGTGCCACCGCATCAATGCTAGCGATAACAGGGGACACATTTAAGTCCTTCCCAAGGAGGGGAAGAAAAAGGCAAGCCTGGAAGAGGCAAAAAAATTAAAAAGAAAAAGGCCCCTGTTTTTTTTTTTAAGCCAGCTAACAGCTAGAGACCAGTTTCCATGTCTACTGCAAGCTGATGGAAAGAATGCCCTGGCTACCAGGCAGGACTCAATGAAAAAGATGACGGTGGAGGGTGGGTGGGTTGCCTTGAGCCTGGGGAAGGAGGGATGGGGGGGCGATTCTGCTCTGTTAGGGAGTAGAGATGGGCACGACTCAGGAAAAATGGTTTTTCGTTTTTCGTTTTTCATTTAGGGGTCCATTTCGGCTCGTTTCCGTTTTCGTGAGCTAATTTTCAAAATTTTTCGTTTTCGTTTTGTTTTGTAACGAAAACGAAAAATGAAAACGAAAACGAATTTTTTTTCGTTTTTCCCCATTTAGTGCCATTAAATGCTTTTGCCGTAACGAAAAACGAAAATTGGCTCATAATTAGTCGTTTCGTTTCTGTTTCCGTTCCATTTTGGAGCCAATTTTCGTTTTTCGGTTCATTGCGTAATGAAAACAAAAAACAAAAACGGAAACGAAAATTTCGCTAAGTCGTGCCCATCTCTATTAGGGAGGGTGTAGAATCCCAGACAGCAGCCTTGGTTGAGAAGAGCCCTTCTTTTGACTCCGTGCAATTGGCAAACCGGCAAGCTTTCAGTGACGAAGTGTGATTGACACACACAGGGTGGAATGCAGAGGTTGGTTCCGGGTCTCCTGGAAACAGGACACTCTTGAGATGGTTGGGAGACCGCAAGCAGGCAAACGGAGGCCTTTTATTTCCCCTTCTAGGGAAGCGTCGCACGGTGTGTATGTGTTTTGTGCCGTCACGTCAGAAAACTATCTAGTGACCTTGATATCTGAGTGGTTTTACCAGTTCTATATCTCCATGGCTGAATGGGGATTCGAACCTTTTTTTTTTAAATTTTATATAAATTTTATTATTATAAAACAAACCACCAACACCCCAGACAAAAACAGTGACCCCCAGGTATCTGATACATTGGATATACATTGATAATAAAACAAATTCAAATTAACAATTTAACCATATGTACATCTCTATATAAATTAACAATTAACAATCTGCAAGGTTTACTTAGCTTTTAACGTTTTAATTGCCCCAAATTGGTCAAACATACTCATATAATTCAATAACTTCTCAAACCATTCCTCCTCTTTTTTATTGACCTTAAACCCTTTCATTCTGAGTATCTTCATAGTTAGGTATTCTAAAATTATAATATTATTTAATTTCTTCCTCCATTGATTCACCCTTAGCTCTTCTGCATTTTTCCAATTACCCGCTATGACCTGTCTAGCTGCAATTACCATCAGGTTTACCCATTTACATTCTTCTTTTGTTTTTAACTCTGTGCTACCCAGGCTAATGAGAACTATCTAGTGACCTTGATATCTGAGTGATTTTACCAGTTCTATATCTCCATGGCTGAACGGGGATTCGAACCTAGTTCTCCAGAGTTCTAGACCATCGCCGCACCACGCTGGGATTCAGGAAGCTTTATTGAACTGCCAGAGAAGGACTTCAGGGTTTCATGTCGGGCCCTCCTTGGTGTTGTTTGGCTGTGTCCTGTTTGACAGTGGCAACGGACGAAGGGGGCTTGAGGGTTGCACAGAACGCTGAACTCTCGGTTAGTCAGTGCCGAAGCATCCAGCTCCTTCACATGGCGCCTTGCTTACCAAAAAGCAGGGGCCAAGCCAAATGAAAGAGTCAGGAGCCCACACTATTTCCACGCTATGAGAGAAATTAAAGTGTGCCTTTTATTTTTTTTCTGGTAGAAACAAATGACCTAAAAACTACAGTATTTCCCCATATATACGACTTAGAGATGGGCACGAATCAAAAAAATGGCATTTCGTTTGTTGTTTGTCATTTGGAGGGTCCGTTTCGGTTTGTTTCCGTTTTTTGTGAATTTTTTGCAAAAAATGCATTTTCGTTTTCGTTCGTTTCATTACCATTTCGTTACCATTTATTTCATTTTTTGTGATTTTTTTTTTAGGATTTTAAGCAATTCACTCATATTGCAGTAACGGAAACGAAACGCACGACAAAATTTCCGGTGTTTCTGTTCATTTCATTTCATTTTAAAGACAAAATTCATTTGTCGTTTTGTTAGCTAACGAAACGAAAAAACGGAAACAGAAACGAAAAATTGTTCGTTTTGTGCCCATCTCTAATAAGACTATAGTTTTCTCTAAATTTGTTAGACTAAAAATTTGGGGTCGTCTTATACATGAAGGTAAGCTGAGAAGAGAACTTCATGGTCGTGAAACTGTAATTTGGGGTTGGAAAAGTGGGGGTTGCCTTGTATAAGGGGGTCTTACAGAGAGGAAAAAAATACGGGTATGTACACCATACATGGCCTTTCTGACATAGCTTTGAAAGTTACTTTTTAAAAGTAATTCTTTGTTGCTTCTTGTTTCAGTCTTCGAAAATTAAGCAACTCATGTGGTACAGTTCATTCCTTTTTCATTCTTTACCATTGCACTTTAAAATATATATATACTGTAGATTCGAGCACATCACCCCAGTTATGGCCCACCTGCATGGGCTTCCCATTGTCCTTCGGATAAGGTTCAAGTTCTTGGTTTTGATTTTCAAAGCCCTCCACGGCTTGGGACTAGAGTACCTGTCGGAGCGTATCTCTCAGAGGTCAACTGGGGCCAGTCCCACGAGAATGGTGCAGGCATGCTCACTTAGGGTGGCCACACCCAGGGAGGCACGGAAATCGCTCACGCGTAACCGCTCCTTATCTGTGGTGGGCCCCACCTTGTGGAATCATCTCGCCAGTGAGCTGCGCCTAGCACAGTCCCTGCCCGCCTTCAAAAAGGCCTTGAAAACATACCTTTTTAAGGAGGCATTTGGCAACCTTTTCACTTGTTTCCCCCCCCTTGCCGCCCGCTCTTCTGACGGTACTGTCCCTCCCCATTTTAATTGTAATCTGCTTAGTTTTGTTTTATTGTTAGCCACCCAGAGTTCCGTTTCGGAAGATGGGCGGGATATAAGTGTAACAAATAAATAAATAAATAAATCTCTACATGGGGCTGTCCTTGAGGTTAATGCGGAGATTGCGGCTAGCGCAGAATACAGCTGCCAGACTTTTAACAGGCCAAAAAAGGAACCAACATATCACCCCTGTCCTGCAATGGACTGTATATTGTCTTTCCTTACTGTAAGCCGCCTTGGGTAAGGCAGGGTAAACATACTCAAAAAATAAAATAAAATAAAATAAAATAAAATAAAGCAAAGCAAAAAGCAAAGTGTTCTGCTTATATACCGCCCCATACCACTTTAAGTAGTCTCTGGGCCGTTTACAATTTTTAATTACAGTGTGCAGGCTACACATTGCCCCCCCCCCAGCAAGCTGGGTACTCATTTTACCGACCTCAGAAGGATGGAAGGCTGAGTGAACCTTGAGCCTGCTACCTGGGATTGAACCTCAGGTCATGAGCACAGTTTTACCTGCAGTACAGGCATTTAACCACTGTGCCACGAGGCCACGAGGTGTCTGCCTCTTCTTTTTGTTAGTGCTTGTCCCACTTGGTGGTGGGGTCCACTATACTCGTTTTTGTCTTCTATTTGGCATGGTCTGTAGGCTAGGTCTGGGTGAACTTGGGACAACTTCATGTTGTTGTTGATGGTGTTTATCCAGCGCTATTTTGGACATCCCTTCAATCGGGATCCGCTGATCTCCAGGGCGAGATCTTTTTTTAGCCAGAGTTTCCTCATTGGCATGCAAGACATGTCCATACCAGCGTAGCTAGGCTGCACTATTTCTTCAGCGATTGGTGCAATGCCGTATGTTGATCGGATGTCATCACTGTGCACATGGTCCTTTCGCGTGAGGCTGGAGGTCTATCACAGCATCTTTATCTCCTTGACACCAAGGCCACGTTCGACTTCTTTAGCTGCCACCCAGGATTCTGCACCATAGGGTACGCCAGGTCGTACAACGGTGCGATAGATCTTTGACTTTAAATGGTGCCTGATCTTTGTGTCGCACATGACGATTGATGTCCTATGCCATAAAACCCTAAATAGATGTGGATGGTCTTCTTCTGTGCCAAGTAACCATCTTCTGAGTCTCCATCAAGTGTAGTGAGGATGGGATGCCTACTGTAAATGCTGAACTCCCACATGATGAAAGAAAGTGAGTCAATATTGGCTCTTGGGGTAGCATGCTTTTGAAAAACCATGCGCCAGAATCTTATGGGTATTTACCCTGTTCAGTATAATTGCTGAACTTCTTTTTTCTTCTTTCTTAGTGTTTGTCCCACTTGGTGGTGGGGTCCACTATTTTTGTTTTGGCCTTCTACTTGGCAAGGTCATGGGCTAGCTTCGGATGAACCTGAGACAACTTCATGTCATTGTCAAGGGTGTTCATCCAGCACTGTTTTCGATGTCCCCACAGTCAGGATCTGCCGATCTCCAGGGTGAGACCTTTTTTGGCCAGCATTTCCTCATTGGCAAGCAACACATGCCCATACCAATTTAATTGGTTCCATGCATCTTGTCAGCGATTGGTGCAATGCTGCATTTTGATCAGGTGTCATCTCTGTGCACATGATCCTTTTGTGTGAGGTCCAGCACAGCATCTTTGTCTTCATGACACCAAGGTGACACTTTTGTTGCCGGCGAGCATTCTGCACCATAGAGCGCAACAGGTCGTACAATGGTGCGATAGGTAGAACTCCAAAAACGAGGCTCTGTGGGATTTCTGGCCCCATAAATTGCAAATTCTTATCTCTATCTCTAGCCCTTGAAATATCTAGCCCGTGGATATTCTGACACATCACTCTTACATTTATCCAAGCTCTCTCTGCATGGGGAGATTTTGTTTTCATGCTGGTGTGCGCTTCTATCGCCATTTTTGGTGGAGCTGCCCAAAGCTCCATCTGGACAAGATGTGCCTATAACCCAGCTCTGCTCAAATGATACATTAACACTCAGAAAAATTGCCTTTGTAGACTACAGGGTCCAGAATCTGATAGCCAGCCTGCCCTGTAGCACAGTAGTTAAATGCCTGTACTGCAGGTAAAACTGTGCTCACGACCTGGGGTTCAATCCCAGGTAGCAGGCTCAATGTTTGACTCAACCTTCCATCCTCCCAAGATCGGTAAAATGAGTACCCAGCTTGCTGGGGGAGGGGGCAATGTGTAGCCTGCATACTGTAATAAAAAACTGGAAACCGCCCAGAGAGTACTTGAAGTGGTATGGGGCGGTATATAAGCAGAACACTTTGCTTTTTTTTTGCTTTGCTTTTGCTTTCATAGAGCACCTACTTCACTTCATAATTGTAAATAGGACTCTTCTCTCTCTCTCTCTCTCTCTCTTTCTGTGTGTGTGTGTGTGCATGCACGGCTGTGCATGTACATTGTTGCTTTTCATTTGCAACTCTTTACATCTTTAAGGACAATCAAAATATTGTTTTCCGGCTATCTAAAGATCTTTTTTCTTTAAGCCCAACAGGTCCTGTGTGTTGCACTGAGGCAGTCAGCTTGTGAGCGCCACTGTGTGCAATGAAGCTTACTCCCAAGTAACTACGCATAGGATTGCAGTTATGCTGATCCTTACAAATTGGGTATTATGCTATGCACTGGTGCTCTTTGATGCGTTTTATGTACAGGCACACTCTCAAGATAAGCTTTTGTATTTCCAAATTTATCGCTGCACTCAGACGAACAAACAGAACTCTCAAAAAATGACCCCACGGGTGATTTTTGGACTTCCGTTGACTGACTCACTCAGGGTAGCTTTTCAGGAACTGCCGCTTCTAGTGGTGAGCCTTGTTGGAAATGACAAATGTTAGTTTTCCTCAACTGTAACAATCATTGAACTGTTGAGTTGAAAGGGGCCTCCAGAGTCATCTAGGCAAGTCATTCCCAGGGTGCCCTTGGCACATTTGATGGCAGCCAAAGACTGGAAACAGATCTTCACACACCACCTTATAAAGTTTATTATGCATTTTTTATCATCTGATCCAGCCTATATTTCTTTCATACGGCTGTGCCCAAAATTGGTTCGGAACAGCTGAGCTAGTCAATCGACAATCAAGGCTCTAATAATAATCTCCACTCATAAGAACATAAGAACATAAGAACATAAGAAGAGCCATGCTGGATCAGGCCAAGGGCCCATCTAGTCCAGCTTCCTGTATCTCACAGTGGCTCCACCAGATGCGTTTGGGAGCGCATGAGACTAGATATCCGTCTCCTGATACCACTCGTCTGCATCTGGCCCTTGAAGTACCCTGGTTTTAAGCCTGGAGATGACACATCTCCATCATGGTTTGTAACCTGTGATGGACTTCTCCTCCAGGAATCTGTCCAAACCCCTTTTGAAGGCATCCAGGCCAGATACCATCACCACCTCCTGTGGCAGGGAGTTCCACAGACTAACAACACGCTGGGTGAAAAAAATATTTTCTTTTGTCAGTTCTTACTCTCCCAGCCCTCAATTTGAGTGGATGTCCCCTAGTTCTGGTATTTTGGGAGAGAGAGAAGAGCGTCCCTCTATCCTCTTGACTCATGCCCTGCATTATTTTGTATGTCTCAATCATATCCCCCCTCAGGCGCCTTTTTTCTAGACTAAAGAGGCCCAAATGTTTTAGCCTTTCTTCATAGGGGAGGTGCCCCAGGCCAGTAATCATTTTAGTCGCTCTCTTCTGCACCTTTTCCAGTTCCACTCATAATTAGTCGTTCCGCGGAGGATGAAAAATTATCTGTGTCTCTCTGATCAACTTGCTGACCTTGTCTAATGACCTTTTAAAATATATATATTTGATCTGTTATTAGTCTAACAGTGAAGGACAGAAACTCTGCCCATGCTCAGAAGCACACTGTACTTTATAATTTCCTTGGCGCTCTGGGCTCCCTTCCTAATTAAACAGGTCTCGGGGCTGAATGCTGGCAGGTTCTTGTTCCCAAATGAAATCCTGCAATGTAGTGCAAGGTTCTGAACTGTGAGCAAGACAAATTTCTCCACTGCAGCGGAGAAACCACGTGTATTTTCTGTTTTCGTTTGCAGTAAAGAAAAGAAAAAAAGATTTGGGGTCGGGGTGGTGGTGGTGGGGAGAGAAAGAGGGAATGAAAAGGAAGAGAGAAGCAACATATTCTTGACATCTCCCCACCCATTGATTGACATCAAACCTGTTCTGCTCTCAGGTCATTTCCACGATGTCTGTTTTACAGTGTCTGCTGTCATAATGTTTTGTCACCTTCGCCATTGACTTTCTTTAAGCTTTCCTTAGGCTGGAAAGCCTTGGGAGATTTATTTCAGGGAGTGAAGGGAGAGGGGGAAAATCCCTTCTGAAAAAGAGAATTTACTCACTGGGTGGGTTCTCTGTGCACGGTCTTTTCATGTGCTTATTCTGTTGTGATATGCTGGTAGCAAATGCCAGATTGGTAACAGCAGGGGAAAAAAACTCCGAGGGATGCTGTTAGGAATCTGAATGGAAAGGACCCAATTTCAGACAGAAAGGGCCTGCGTTTAGCTTTTGTCTTTCAAAGGTCATGTACTTCCACTTCCTGTCTCCTCGAATATTAGGCCCTCCGAATGGAGACCGTGGCCATGAAGTGAGAAGACGGCGGAAACTCGGAAGGGCCGCAACGAAGCAACTAGACAAGATCCACAAGCGTAAAGAGGCGTCACTGGAGAGCAAGGCCATTATCACTCACACCCTTGCATTTCTGATCATCATGTATTGGCGTGAAAGCTGGACGGTAAAGAGAGTGGATGGGGAGCGGGGGAATCATTCACTTGAAAAATAGTGCTGGAGGAAAGCTTTGCGGATGCGTTCGACTGACAGAAAGACAGACAAATGGCTCCTAGATCAAATCAAGCCAGAACAATCTCTGGAGGATTGTTTCAAAATGTTGAATCTGAAGCTGTTTTACCTTGGACACCTCCAGAGAAGGCAGGTTTCCCTGGAGAAATCCTGGGAAACATTGAAGGCAACAGGAAAACAGGAAGACCACATGCGATATGCATTGACTTCCTAGAGGAAGCCACAGATTTGAGCAGAATAGGGACAGAACATTTTGGAGAGCTCTCGATCATAGGCCTGCCATACCTTGAGGGTGACTTGACAGCAAACAACAACAACAACAACAACAACAACAACAACAACAACCAGGAGGTCACATGCTGTTTTCTTTCCATCTTCTTTCCCCCTCCCACCCTGAGTCATGCTCAATATTACTTCTCCACTTTTCCATATCCAAACACTCTGGGTGGCTTCCAATAGACGAACCAAACAGTAGTCATCAGTACAAAATACAATAGGCAGGTTCAATAGACAATGAATACAATAACAATCAAAACGACAAGTTAAAAACACTTCTGGCACCCTAAGCATTCTAGTGAAAAGGCTCGATAGCCATACAGTTAACTTTCCAGAGTAAGCAGAGATGGCGAGTGACGGGAACAAAACAAAACTAAACAAAACAAAAACAACAAAAAAACCTAACTGCATAAATTAAACTTGGTCACCAAAGGCCTCTCGAAAGAGCAAGGTTTTAAGAGCTCTATGAAAGGCCAGCAGGGACTCTGCAGAGCGCACATTACTCAAAAGGGCGTTCCACAACGAAGGGGCCACCACCGAGAAGGCCCGATTACGGGTGATGGTTTTCCGGGCCTTTCTTGGGGTGGCAACCCAGAGCGAGTGCACTTGCGACTTCTGGACCGGTCGGGCCGAGATTGATCGCTGGGCGATCCGCTCCGCTAGGTAGTTCAGGCCCAAGCCATGGAGGGTTTTATAGACTAAAACCAGCACCTTGAATCTGATCCGGTGCACAATGGGCAACCAATGCAAGCAAGCAAGGACTGGGGTGATGTGGTCATAGCGACGCACTCCAGCCACCTGCCTGGCTGCTGCATTTTGTACCCGCTGCAAATGCCGGAGGAGAGTCAAGGGCAGCCCCATGTTAAGAGCGTTAAAGTAGTCCAACCTTGAGATCACCAGTGCCTGCACTACTGTTCTCAGGGAGTCCCTGTCCAGGTATGGGCGGATCTGGGCTATTTGACACAGGTGGAAGAAAGCGGATCAGGTTACGGCAGCCACCTGGGAGTCCAAGGATAGCGCCGGATCCAGGACCACGCCCAGATTCCTAACCCTCTCCACCAGCTGGAGGGAAACACCCACCAAACAGGGGAGAGGGCCTCCGTAACCGGACGGGGAACTCCAGAAGAACATAACCTCAGTCTTCTCGGGGTTGAGCTTAAGCCTGTTTGCCCTGGTCCATGCCATGACCGCCCCAAGACACCGGTCAAGGGTTGCGACAGCTTCCACTGCAGAGGCGTACTGATGACAGCACACTCCAAAACTCCAGATGACCCCCGCCAGCAGTCTTACATAGATGTTGAACAGCATGGGGGAGAGAGACGAGCCCTGCGGCACACCACAAGGGAGTGTCCACGGGGCCGACAACTCTCCACCATGCTGCACATACTGGGGACGAGCCTCCAGGAAGGACCGGAGCCAACTGCGAACAGTGCCTCCGATACCCACCCCGGAGAGCCGATCCAGTAGGATACCGTGGTTGACGGTATCGAAGACCGCTGACAGATCCAGGAGAACCAACACGGTAGAGCTACCCCTGTCGGCTGCCCGGATTAGGTCATCTTGCAGCGTGACCAGAGATGTCTCGGTCCCCCGGCTGGGCCTGAAGCCGGACTGGCATGGGTCAAGGCAATGCTGTTCTTCCAGATGGGATTGTATCCGGATCGCGGCCACCCTCTCGATGACCTTGCCCAGAAAGGGGACATTGGCGATCAGACGGTAGCTCACCAATTGGTCCGTCGCCAAGCCTGGTTTTTTAAGGATGGGCTTAATTACCATCTCCTTCAGACGGGAGGGAAAAAACCCCTCGCTGAAGGATGTGGTGGCGATGATGGCAGCCCATTCAGGCATGGTCCCCCCAGCCACTTTTATGAGCCAAGTTGGGCAGGGATCAAAGGGGGTGGACGCGGGCCGGCAATGGGCAATTGCCCTGGAGGCCTCCAAAATGGAGACAGGCCCAAACTCAACCAATCGAGGAGAGCGAGGGGGTGCCGCAACTGGGGATGGCGAGGGAGGACTAGTGCAACCGGAGTTGAAACCGGTCCGGATGGCCTCTATTTTCGTTCTAAAGAAGACTGCGAAGTGCTCACTACTGAACTCAGTAGGAGGAGGCCCAGTCAGATTAGGATTGGTGAGGTCCCGAACCACTCTGAAGAGTTCTGCCTGGCGGTTCGAGGCCTCACCAATTCTCAGGGAGTAATAAGATGTTTTAGCCTCCCTGATCACCTGGGAATAGCTCCTAGTCTGGATTACTACCACAGTCTTATTAAATGCCGTCGGTTTTGTCCTCCAGCTGCTCTCCAGCCTCCTCCGTTCCTGCTTCATTGCTCTTAACTCCGCCGTGAACCACGGTGAAGGTCAAGCTCTGCGGCGGAGGAGATGCTTGGGGGCGATCCAGTGGATGACGCGGGAAGTTGTTTCAAACCATCGATCAACCGTGGTCTCGGCCAGATCGTCAGCCAGCCCACCAGGAAGCTCCCCGAAGGTCTCACGGAACCGAGCAGGGCCCATCAGCCTCGGGGGGCGAGCCCAAACAAGGGGCTGGTGGTCCCCGCAGGGAGGAGCTGCGACTGACAGGGAAAAAGACAACAGGTGGTGGTCTGACTATGACACAGGTAGGGAGACTAGGTCCCCCACCTCCAGAGAAGAGTCCCCCAACATGGAAGTAAATACCAGGTCAAGGGTGTGCCCAGACCTGTGGGTGGGGCATAAAACATGCTGGGACAGGCTCATGGAGGTCATGGACTCCATGAATTCCAGAGCAGCACCAGACAGTCCACCACCAGCCTGCACGTTGAAGTCCCGAATGACCAGAAGGTGAGGGGACCTCAACAGCACCGCGGCGATGAACTCTGAGAGCTCTGGTAGGGATTGAGCTGGGTTGCGTGGAGTGCGGTAGCCCAGTACAATGCCAAACCTGTCCCGCTGACCTACTAACAGGTGAAGGCATTCTAACCCTGGCCTAACCAATGTCGAGGCCCTGTTGACAGAAAGAGATTCCCTGTATACAATAGCAACCCCTTCCCCCTTCTGGCCCTCCAACCTGCTTACTCCCTGGACCGCAAACCCAGGCGGGCACAGCTGGGTGAGCGAAGCCCCCCCTCCGCACCCACCCAGGTCTTGGTGATGCAGGCCAGGTCAGCCCTCCCATCAAAGATGGTATCATAAACAATAGGGATCTTATTGTGGACCGACCTGGCATTCATAAGGAGGCAGGACAGGTTGGAGGCACTGGCGGGATGGCTCCTGGACACGTGGCGGTGAGTCGGGGGGTCAGAATGTGGGACAGGCACAAGATGCCTGACCCGAGTTCTTCTTATCTGACTTACCCGACGACTCTGAGCGTACCGTCCACGGGCAGACACAGTCGGAATATGAGTCCCTGCAAACATGGCAACAACAACAAAAAACCAACAATAACAGCAACGTTCCCTATTCCCCCTTTCCTCCTTTATGTCCCCATTTCTTTTTCTCTTTTATATAGCTCTAACTGAGAAGATGACCAAACGCCAACGTGGGGATGAGGAAAGCATGAAGGGAGGGTGACTGTTCCCATTTGGTTAGAGTCATCCAAGGTACTTCACTGCTTGCTTTTGCACTCCTGGAGAGGTGGCTAATGAGGTGGCTAATGACAGAGCCTTGCACCATTCTTGTGTATCACTGGTCAGGTTCAGGTTGCTTCCTCCGTTCTCCTTACCTGGCTGAAATGCATCAGTTTGCTGTTTCCTGCATGGATGAACTTCCCTGTTTAGGAGAGAGAGCCAGCAAGGAGTGATGTGGCCTGATGCTAGAGATGGGCACGTACCAGTTCATCCCAGTTCGTCAAGGCAGCAGAGGAGGTGCTGTTGCTCCACTCCCCTGCTCCCTCAGCCACTCACTAGGCCCAGCAGTGTGCTTGCTTCCTGCACCTCCTTGACCAATGTAATGTAAAATTTTATTTTTAAAAAACTAATAAAACAAAAAAGCAGCTTAAAATTATTCAGATTTACCAGAGGTTTCAGTGGAGATGGGGAGAACTCAGAGTTTAAAATGTGTGATGCATCCTTCTTAGCTTTGAATGTTTCTTGGCAACTGTTGTATACTCATTGTTTTCAACTTTGCATACTGTCCTTCAGTGTTGACGGCCTCCTTGGGTCATTACCAAGGATAAAGGTGAGGTAAAATATGTTAAATAAATGAGACTTTTCAAAATCTGAATATGGTATAGTGTCAAAGGAGTTGATTTTCTTTATTCTGGATAAAATCAGTGCCATAGTTTTACATCACTCCAAGGACAAAGGCTTGGATTTCATCAGCAAATTTAAAATGCTCTCAGTTCTATAGCCTGGAGGTCCTTGGTAAAAGCACCAAAGAGAAGCACCAAATGAATCTAGAGGATGGTAGCCTAAAATATTTATTTATTTACAGCAAGGCCCCGGTATCTGCTAGGGATCTGTTCCAGGCCCTCCAGTGGATAACGAAAACTGTGGATAAGAGAGAACGCCAAACCCTCGAAAACTGCTGTTTTATGACAGTAACTTCCTTTACAGCTGTTGTTTTGTGACAGTAGCTTGCTTTACGGCTGCTGTTTGTGACAGTAGTTTGCTTTATGGCTGCTCTTTTGAGATAGTAGCTTGCTTTGAGGTGGCTGAATTATTTACTTAATTTTTCTCCTCTGCCAACCATGGATAACTGAATCAATGGTTAATGAATCAGTGGATACAGGGGTCTTACTGTATTTATTTATTTATTTTGCCTTTTACACCACTCCATTAGTGCAAGGCACTATTCTCAGTGGCTCACTATTGATAAAATCAAACAAACTAACAATACATCAAATAGTAACAGTGACATAAATACAGAACCAATCAACTCAAGCATCACAAAACAGGGACACTGTGAACAATAACCCATAATAGGGCAGGCAGGGCAAATGGAAAATTCACACAAGTGCATCCATCTCTGAAGAGCAGCAACCTCTTACAGGTAGGTAGTAGGGATGGACATGAAATGAAAAATTTGCATTTCGCTTCATTTTGTTTTCGTCCCTGTTTCGTTTTGTTTCAAATGATCTTTTTAAAAAAAATCATTACGAAACAAAACACTTACAACTCTCCTGGGTTCTAGAGGCACCAAATTTGGACCCAGGGAAGCCATTTTTCATAGTAATGAAATAGTTCATTTAAAACGGGGGGGGAGAGACACTGTTTTGTTTCATTACAAAATGCTGCCTGGCGTTTTGTATGCTTACAAAATGATTTGTAAGCTTATGAAATTATTCATAAGCTTACAAAAATGACAAAACGGCATTTCGTTGTTTGTAAGGTGCCCATTCCTGGTAGGCAGGGAGGTGTCCAAGTGCAGCTCAACCAGGAGGCATTTGCAACGGATTAATTGGTTTTCAATACATTCCTATGGGAAACGGCTGCTCTACTTACATTTTTTAAAATTTATGACCATATGCTCGGAACAGATAAAATTAGTAAGTAGAGGTTTTAGTGTAGGAGCCCTCAGGCACTTTGGGTTGGAAGAAGTAGACCTCGGCCTGTTCAACGTTGAACAGCTGTGCCCTATACCACACTGCCTGTTCCATCATAAAATTCCGACAACCTCAGTGTTAGGTTTTATGGAGCAGTTTTCAGTCTAGAGGGGGAAGACTGAGGAGTGCAGGGTTTCTCTCCCGCCCATCTTCTTAACCTTGATCTTAGAGGAGGCCTGCCCAAAGTCCGGCCCGGGGCCCAAATCCGGCCCGTCAGGCCATTCTGAGTGGCCCGCAACTGGCTGGCCTGCCCCTCCCTCCCCCTCCTTCACCCACACATTCCCCTGCGGTGGCCACGGCTCCCTGTGCTTCCTTTGGTCCCCACCTCCCTCCCTCCCTCCCTCCCTTGGTCCCCACCTTCCTTCCTTCCTCTCTTGGTCCCCACCTTCCTTCCTCCCTTCCTTGTTCCCCACCTTCCTTCCTTCCTCTCTTGGTTTCCACCTTCCTCCCTCCCTCCCTTGGTCCCCACTTTCCTTTCTGCAGGTCGGGTTGCAAGGGGTCAGTCGGTGGGGCTTATGGGTCAGTCGGTGGGGCTTGCAGTGGGGTGGCAAGGTTGGGGAGCAACCGACCCCTGACACATTCTCAGCCACCAAATCTGGCCCTCCTTACAAAAAGTTTGGGCACCCCTGTCTTAGAGGCACCTGGAAATACCCTTATTTTCTGTTTTCATTATTCGAATTACCCCCTCCCCCCCCAGCCCCTGCAGCATGATAAACATGTGTGGGGGCTGAACAATCTACCTGCTTGCTTATCGGCACCCCAGGTGTCTCCTTGTGATAAAGCTGCCTCCCCATGCTGCAACACTTACTGCTTGATTTCAGCTTATTATCACACGGAGCGTTTTCACACCAGCTCTAAATGACCAAGATTGCTTTCAAATAGCTTTTTAACACACACATACACACACAGCAGATAAGAAACTTGGACTTTGCCATCTTCAAAAAAGAGGAGATGGACAAAGCTTGCCAGTTCTGATCAGAGGCTGATGATCTGGAAGGGGGTACTACAGTGCCCAGATTCCCCTATCCCCCATTTTCTTCTTGAGGGGACAGCTAGGCCCAACATCCCCTAACCAGAACGGCCAGTTCTGGAAGCAGATTTTTTTTTTTTAAGAAAAGGAACTTTTCCAAGCCTGGCTTCAGATCCGATTGAAAGCCCACTGCTTTGGGTCCAAACTACCCTCAACCGTCTTCAAAGTTCCACAGTTTGTCTTCAGGTGGCCTGGTTTACTGGAGGTCAGTCCGTTAGTTATGGTATTTTCCCATGTACAAGACTATATTTTTGTCTAAAACTGTTAGATGAAAAATTAGGGGTCGTCTTATGAATGGGAGTAACCCGAGGAAGGAACTACCTGGTTGGAAAACTATAATTCTGAGTTGGAAAAGTGGGGGTCATTGTATACCTGGAGGTGTTTTATAGATGGGAAAATACAGTAAATTGCTGCCAGAGGAAAAACTCCTCCTTGGAAGGCCACCCAGTTCACCTTAAGGACGTAAAAGTCCTAAAGAATATTGGGGTTCCGTGTCGTTACAGTCATGACTGACTCTTCATTACCCCATGTCCATGGAGTTTTCTTGGCAGGAATACTGGAGTGGCTTGCCAGTTCCTACTCCAGGCACCTACAGCACCTGGTATTCCCTGGTGGTCGCCCATCCAAGTACTAACTAGGGTCTACTTAGCTTCTAAAATCAGGTGAGATTGGATGTGCTTAGGGCATCTTAGGGCATCTCTACAAAAGGCAGCTAATGAAAGAGATCATGAACGGCAAATCCTCAATACAAGGGGGCAACTTAATTGGCTGTTCTGATCCCGCTGCCACTAGATTTCCCATAGATAAAATAAAAGCAAAAACCAGGGACTGCAGAGCAGGGTCTATTTTGCACTGATTTGACTGACTTTGCTTTCCTGCATTTTCTGGTGCATGTGATCCCTTGTGTTTGCAAAGAGCGGGTGCATCAGGGACAATGGGTGTGCTGTTACAGCAATTCCCTCAACTAAGCACCTGATGTCTCCCCTCACCCAAATAATTTTTCTAATGTTTTTAAAAACTATGCTTGCAAGAAATAGTGCTGTATCAGGTAAGCGCTATATCACTTCAGCAAAAAAAAAATTTTTAAAGTGCACCAAGAGAAGGGGTCCAGGTTGAAATTGCTGATCTCAGCAAATATGGGTGTCTCCACAGGTTTCTGCCTTTGCCCCTGTAGAGTCTGCAACAAGTTAATTCGTGAGGATGGCTGCAGCGATTTCACAGAAAGGAGCAAGAGCCTGGGTTGGAAAATGTCAAAGCAAACTCGGTTTTTCTCCTACGGAGTTACATCATAGTCTCCTGTAAGATGGTCTAGCTCAGCAACGGGGAGCAGACATTACTTTTCAGTTGTTACATAAAGATATGGTCCCTCTGTCGTCACAAGGGCCTCCATCCTCACATTTTGGCCCCAAAACCCTGGGGAGTTGGAAGCTTCTTGTGCAGAAACACCGGCCCATCACAAATGTTGTACAGTATACTTTTCTTTCTGTTTCCTGAAGTTGAAATGCTTCTCTGCTGACTCTTCTAAGAACTTTAAGCCGATGATAGTTCTAGCCCTGCTGCTCTCCTTCCTCCCCGTTGAATTACTCCAGAAATGTGGCTCCTGAGCTTTTCTCTGAAATGGACTTTGGACCAGAGGCAAGAGGTTAGTATGAGATAGCCAAGCAAAGTAGGCTGCTTACTTACTGCCCCATAGTGCGTAAAGCACTCTATAAGAAGTTTATAATGTATTTAAGGCAGGTTATGTTGTTGTTGTTGTTGTTCAGTCGTTCAGTCGTGTCTGACTCTTCGACGCCAGGGACCAGAGCTCGCCAGGCCTTCCTATCCTCCACTGCATCCCGGAGTTTGGTCAAATCCATATTGGTTGCATTGATGACACCGCCCAACCATCTCATTCTCTGTCGTCCTCTTTTCCGTTTGCCTTCCATCTTTCCCAACATCAGGGACTTTTCCAAGGACTCCTCTCTCCTCATGAGGTGGCCAAAGTACTGGAACCTCAGCTTCAAAATCTGTCCTTCCGGTGAACATTTGGGGTTGATTTCTTTCAGGATGGATAGGTTTGATCTCCCTGCGGTCCAGGGGACTCTCAAGACTCTCCTCCAGCACTCAAGACTTTCCTCCAGGCTATGCATTGCCCAGTTCCCCTCAGCAAGGTGGGTACTCAATTTATCAACTTCGGAAGGCTGGAAGGCTGAGTCGATATTGAGGGTGCTACCCGAGCCCAACAAGATTGAACTCAGGTGGTGAGCAGAGTCTTGACTGCAGTACTGCAGTTTAACCCCTGTGCTCCATGGCCAGTGGGAAACCAACTGCCTCCGGTCACAAATACGCAATGTCTGTACCAATTTGTCCTCTCCTGGTGGTGGCTTTTGTTCCTGGAGATGCAAGCGTGTTCCCGCAGCTCCTGCATGACTGGAATACAGCCCTGGGCGCTCGCGAGTCCAGCAAGTAGCATCAAAGAAAATTCGAGTTGGATTCTCCCCTGCCTGCCCACAACATTTTGGAAGCCAATGTGAGAATTTGATCTCGGCGTTCATTGGCGGAGGGTTGGCTGAAGCCAGGCAAGGGCTTTTTCAAAGCCATGGCTCTCTTTTAAAGCCGGTACAAGGACGTTGTGGGTGTGTTGCAGTGGTTCTGGAGATAATGTCTTGGTCTATTTTTATTTATCTTTTTTATTTTGCGAACACCACTGGCAGGGGGGCCCCCGTGGGCTTTGTTTACACTCCTTGGGTCAGGCAAGTTATTTCATCTAACCTCCAGCCGGGCCTGCCAACGGGAAGAAGCAGCCAAGGCTTGATCTGTCACCATCTTGGACTCCAGTTCAGAGCAGAACGGGTTCTCATTCTTCACATCAAAGGGACCCACTCCAGGGAGCGCTTGGCGGAGCGGATAAAGCCTGGCTGTGACCTTGAACTCGTGACCTTGGCTGTTGCCCAAAACTCAGAGGAGAGAGAGAGAGCACAGTTGCATCCCTTCCAGCTCAACTGCTGGGAGACAGTTGTCCGTATCACCCAAGTGCCATCCTCAGTTCTTTGTCCACTTCTACTCCCCTACTGGGTGCTAACACACACAACTCGGAGAAGGGGGGCAGCTTCTTTGGCCACACAGAAAAGGACACTTAACTTCTGAAAAAGTGTGAAACATTGGTCTCTGTTTGCCATCAGAGTGGTGGCCGCCTTCAAGCTCAGAGCAAGGTGCCTTAGCATCTGAGCCACTGGAAAAGCTCCCACCTGGCCGATGGAGAAAGGAATCTGTTTGAGAGCTGTTGGGTTTCCAAGATGGAATCTGGAAAGCCAAAAAACCCTCCCCCAAAAATAACAAAACAAAAAACAGAAAGGAAAAGAGGAGGAAGGGAGGAAGGAAGGAAGGAAGGAATAGAACAGAACAGAACCAAATAGAATAGAATAGAATAACACTTTATTGTCATTGTACAAATACAACAAAATTAAAAAGTGCCATCCAGTCTGTGCATCACAGATCTAAAAAAATTCCAAGATATAAAACCATCATTTAAGAAACATGCATCCATACAATACTCCTACATTCTCTCACCCAACATCACTGGTACCCATTTTTAAAAAACTGACATAAAACCAAACATAAACCCACACGACCCTACACACTCTCAACTGACAGCATTCATACCAACACATAAAAACTACAATTACAAAACAACCACACACACACACACACACACACACACACACACACACACACACACACACACACACACACACACACACACACACACACACTACTCCCTCTCACCCAGTGACTGCACAATACGCATGTTATTACATATTCAACACTGATATTGGAAGGAAGGAAGAGGAAGCAGGGAACATTGGAGATTCAAGACTTGCTGTTGGATGGAGTGTTCTGATGATGAACTTTCGAGAATTCCGTCAAGCACATTCATACCAGGTAGAGATGGGCATGAAACGAACAATTTTCCGTTTCCGTTTTTGTTTTTTCATTTCGTTATGCAACAAAACAACAAACAAATTTTGTCTCTAAAATGAAACAAAACGAACAGAAACACCAGAAATTTTGTCATCTGTTTCATTTTCGTTACGGCAATACATTGAACTGCTTTAAATGCTAAAAAAAATCACAAAAATTGAAATAAATGGTAATGAAACGGTAACAAAACGAACGAAAACGAAAATGATTTTTTGCAAAAAAATTGCCAAAAACGGAAACAAACCGAAACGGAACCCCTAAATGACAAACGACAAATGAAACACCATTTTTTTTTATTCGTGCCCATCTCTAATACCAGGTCATCAAGTCAAGGCAGGAATCTCAATCAATGTAGATCTGCCAGGTGGTTGTCCAATTTCCTCTTAAATACTTCGTGTTTGAGCACTCACCACCACCTTCCAATGCCACTGGTTCCATTGTCACAGTGCTCTACTGTAAAAGTTAAGAAGTTATTCCTTTTTTTAAAGTAAAATGTTTTAAGGTTAAATGTTGATCACAACAAACAATCACTGTGTTTTAAAGCCAAATTTCATTCTGCAATTTTTTTTATTGACTAGGCTGAAGAAGAAATAGGATGGAATGGACTTTAGAAGGAACACTATGAAACAGGCATGGATGGAAGGTGGAACATTCTGCCCAAACCTACTTGTTAATCGGTCCACCAACCATTCCACCTGCTTATCACCCATTCATCACAACACATTGCTTTCACTGTCTGGGTTTAACACCCTTGACTACCCCTGAAAACAACCTATTCCCTAATAAATCAGGACATGGCCTATAACTAGGCTTTCTCAGGGTGTGTGGGACTCAGAAGGGCATGTCGTATTAGGGGACAGATCTATGTGTGTTGTCCACCCTTCCCTGTGTCCTTCCATGTTATCTTCTGGTTTTCTGAAGGGCACGGTCTGATCAGGGGTGTTGAAGAATGATCCTGCTGTCTTTCAGGTTAGTTTCTGTACATGTACACATGGAAATGCGGTTTTCTCTTTTGCCTCCGGCAGCAGAATAGCCTGGACCACACCTGTCACTAGTCTGGATTTTTGTTTTAAAAGGCTGTCCAAATGCAGAACAATGCCCTGCCTTGTCCTAAGGGGGAAGGAGTAGATCCCTTCCCCAAAGCCACCAGTGGAAGCTGGAAGATCAATGTGACTTACAGTATATAACTTCCAGTTAAGGCATTTGTTTATTCTTGCTGCTGGCCAGTAAAGGTTAGGGTGGAGACCTCTAGTGCTTTAGGGAGGACTGTACTTGAAGGACAATCCCCTTTTTGAAGGACCCTTTTGTTTGAAGCCTTGTCCCATCCAATCTGAGCCTGATTTTGATAAGGAAGGACATCCGGGATGATACAGGCCTGGTGGATGAGGTGAATGCTGTGGATATTGCTTATCTGGACTTTAGTGAGGACTTTGATAAGGTCCCCCATGATATTCTTGCTAAGAAGTTAGTAGAAAGGGGGATAGGTAGTGCTACTGTTAGGTAGATTTTTAATTGGTTGACTGATCGCACCCAAAGGGTGATCATAAATGGCCTCTATTCAGCTTGGAGAGACGAGACTAGTGGGGTGCCCCAGGGTTCAGTTCTGGGTCCAGTGCTGTTCAATATCTTTATTAAGACTTGGAGGAAGGAATAGAGAGTATGCTAATTAAATTTGCAGATGATACCAAATTGGGAGGGGTTGCTAATTCCCTAAAGGATAGGATGAAAATCCAAAAGGACCTTGACAGATTAGAGTGCTGGGACAAAGCTAACGGAATGGATTTCAACAGAGGGAAATGTAGGGTGCTACATCTAGGTAAAAAGAATGAATTGGACAGATACAGGATGGGAGATACTTGGCTGGAGAATAGTACCTGTGAAAGGGATCTGGGAGTCTTGGTGGACCACAAATTGAACATGAGTCAGCAGTGTGATGCGGCAGCCAGGAAAGCCAATGTAGTTCTTGGTTGCATCAACAGAACCATAGTGTCTAGAGCAAGGGAAGTGATAGTACCACTCTATTCTGCTCTGGTCAGACCCCACCTGGGTTTTAAAAGGATGTTGACAACGTCGAGTGGGTACAGAGAAGGCAACCAGGATGGTTGAAGGTCTGGAGGAAATGTCTTATGAAGAACCGCTTAGGGAACTGGGGGTGTTTAATCTGTCAAAAAGAAGGCTGACGGGGGATATGATAGCTATGTTTAAATATTTGAAAGGCTGTCACATTGAAGAAGGGACTGGTTTGTTTTCCATGGCTTCAGAGACTAGGACTCGGGGCAGTGGTTTCAAACTACAGGAAAAGAGATTCCATTTGAACATTCGGAAGAACTTCATGACAGCTAGAGCTGTTCGGCAGTGGAATATGCTGCCACAGAGGGTGGTGGAGTCTCCTTCTTTGGAGGTTTTTAAGCAGAGGCTGGATGGGCATCTATCGGGGGAGTACTTTGACGGGGGTTCCTGCATGGCAGGGGGTTGGACTGGATGGCCCTTGAGGTCTCTTCCAATTCTACGATTCTATGATTCTATTACCCATTGGCGATCCACGGTGAGAAGCACAAACACACCACAGAGGTCCTCTTCCCCTGCTAAGTGAGAAGTCACTGTAATTCTGTTTAAATTAGAACAATGCTTTCTCATCTTGAACTCTGTGCCTTTAAATGAGCATTTGATGCACACATTGATGGAAAGCGCCACACCTTTTTCTGTCTTATTTTTTCCAACAAGGTTTCTGCCTTATTTTATCGCCACGAGTGCGGTGGCCCTGGGAGAAGGCCGCCACCTCCCAACCCCTCCCTCTCTTTGTGTGTGTGTGTGTGTGTGTGTGTGTGTGTGTGTGTGTGTGTGTGTGTGTGTGT
>JAHTLZ010000268.1:3194689-3210389 GCA_023846285.1 Phrynocephalus versicolor | reverse complement strand
TGTGTGTGTGTGTGTGTGTGTGTGTGTGTGTGTGTGTGTGTGTGTGTAACTGGAGGCGAGCATTTTCCCGAGAGCTGCTGGCAAGGTTACAGAAGTTGTCTTTGGAGAAGACAAGATGGGAGAGTTTTTGTGCCTGAGCTCTTGAAGCTTTCAGAGCAACGCAGCTCTGGTTGCACAGAAGGCCTGGTCTTTTCTTTCCCACACATCTCATGTTACGTCATGAAGTCCCCAAAGGGCACTTTCCCCCTCCTTGCCCCCTGCTCTTTCTCTTTTGTTTTCTGGAATTTGCATGCCCAGTCTGACCAACCCACACGATGTGCAGTCATGATGTAGAAAAGTGTCATCTATAAATAAATATACAAAGCACAGAGCAGGGTGTTTTGTTTTTTTTAAACTGCAGTCTTCATCCACCTGGCACTCTCCAGATGCTGTGAAACACTTTCCCCATCATTCCTACAGAATGGGGTAGGAATTGCACTCCAAAGCTATCTGGACAATGCCACACTGAAAAAAGGCTGGTCTGGTGTGTTCCACAGTTACAACAGGGTTTAACTCCATAGTTTCTGTCTCAAAGTTTCTATAGATCACAACAGACTCCGTAAAAATGTTTCCCTTGCTCTCGGATAGGGATATAAATCTTCTCTTATTTCCTTTTGAAAATTATAGATTTTAAAAATGTTCTCCCTGCTGCACAAGATCGTGAGGACGTTTCTGCATAATTCATTTTGGGGCACCTTTGTGTGGGGTGTGTGTAAAAAAATAAAACAAATCTCAGAAGTCTTCTTGTGCAAAAGCTCTTGCATAAAAGAACAGATATGCACTGAAATCTTATTTGTTGTGCCTACTGCCAATAAGTCATTGGCGCACAATTCAGTGGCAGATAGCTGCAACAGTTAAGAAGCCAGCCTGTGGTTGCTTGGGTAACATGATTTAGTGGGCTCTAAGAAATGGATGTCCAGGCATCTTAACTTGGGGCAATTCACTGCTGAAGCGTGACACTGACGGCTACAACTAATGGGATCTGAGGCCTGGTGTTTCTAAAACACCTTGGGTTTTGTTTGCTAGTGAAGCCACTGGTATATAAAAAAGTGCTTGTCATTTTGATCTCGTGGGGGGTGAAAAATCTCACCACTCCTACATCTTATCTTGAGACCTTTGCCCTAAAGAAAACCAACGAGATCTGTGTGGTCCGTACAAAATACAATGCAGGTTAGACAAACAAACAAAAATGCAATTTGCTAGCTTTCGTGGATCAGATAACCACTTCATCAGGCAGATTTATTGGTGCGTGCCTGATGAAGTAAGCATCTGATCGACAAAAGCGAGTCAATAGTATATTTTTAGTGGGCAAGATAGGTAGATAAATTTTATTGTCATTGTCCTGGGCAGAACACACGAGATTGAAAGAATCTACATCAGCTTTTACAGGACCTAACAGTACAACCATACATAAATATCTATCCCCCCACCCCACATACACACATTTAAGCCGCTAACACACTTAAAAACTCTAAGAACTCTTTAAAAACTCTAAAAACTCTAAACATTAATAAAACATTATCTATCCAACATTGTATTTTGCCTTAAAGAATTGTTATTACCTCCCTTGATAGCTGTGTTTCCTCCCCCCCCCCAATACCACAATGCTCCTTGTAAGAGATTGGGCAGGCCAGCCCAACCGTTAGGCAGTGTGAGACAGGAGCTTTAAGTAGAAAGGTTTGGGTGTAATAAATGAGCCATCAAGAATTAGGCCTTGTTTGTTATTGCCCTTCTGCTACAGCCAGTCTTCTGGGATTTTCATAGGATCATAGAGTCCGTAGAACCATAGAAGGGTTGAAGTTGGAGGGGACTCATGGGTCATTGGACCAAACCCTTTCAAGAGGACTAACTACTATTTGTAACCTGTCAATGAAGGAGAGCTCACCACTAGAGATGGGCACGACTCAGAAAAAAAATTTCATTTTCGTTTTCGTTTTCGGCTAGGGTCCGTTTCATTTCGTTTCCGTTTTCGTGAGCTAATTTTCAAAATTTTCCGTTTTCATTTCGTTACGTAACGAAAACGAAAACCGAAAACGAAAACGAAAATTTTTTCGTTTCTCCCCATTTAGCTCCATTGAGTGCTTTTCCAGTAACGAAAAACGAAAACTGGCTCAAAATTAGTCGTTTCGTTTCCGTTTTCGGTCCATTTTTGAACCATTTTTCATTTTCGTTTCGTTACGTAACGAAAACGAAAAAACGAAAACGAAAACGAAAATACCGCTAAGTCGTGCCCATCTCTACTCACCACCCTTTGGGACAGCTCCTTCCACTGTCAAGCAGGTCTTATCATCTGGAAGTTATCCCGAATGCTTAGCAGCTGAAAGCCTTCTCATAAGCTTTGAATCCCCTGCTTCAGATTCTTCAGAAAACAAGCTTGCTCTATCTTCCATGTAACAGTCCTCAAAACATTTCAAGATGGTGCTCGTACTGCCTCTTGGCCTTCTTGTCTTCAAGCAAAACTTCCCTTGGTTGTTGCCCACAAGGCATGGTTCCTACACCTTTTATCATAAGGGGGCTACACATGGTACAATTTTTATCCGAACCCATGCCCCTCTTTTGACTTGGGTTGATGTGTTATCTCATTTTTGGGCAAGGCGAAGGTTGCTGCTCTGCCTTGCCACCAAAACAGCCAAATTTTCACATGGGTTCAAACATAGCCTTGAGAAAATACAGCCGCCCGTTCTGTGGTTGCGATAGAGAGAGCCTGGACAACAAAAGGATGTTAGCCATTGCTCCATTGTGACGCATCGGTCTACCAGCAACTGCTGTTCTGTTCTAAAGTCCCCTCCCTGCAAAGCAAAGCAAAACAAAACAAACCATACAAATAAAATCAAGCCACCTTTCCCAAAGCTAGAACCATGCGAGAGCCCTATCAGCTCAAGACAGAAGGAATGGCATGAATGAACAGGATTGAACAGGATCTGTCCCCCTTCATCACGTTGTTCTCCATCCACCCTACAAAAAAAGAATCATCAGTCCCAGAAGATCGGCTCCTTTTGAATCTTGTGGCCCTTCATAGTTACTTGTGGCTGACACAGTTGGCATCAAAACGTTTAATGGGAGCCGGCACCTCCTCGCGCAGAAAGGAGGGCGTTATGTCGTTGTTGTTTTGAAGAAGCAAAGTGGAATCCAACGAAATTCATTACGAGCGCCTTCAGCAGGGGGTGGGATGTGTCAGTCCCTTTTAGGCGCCCCGTATCTTGTTCCACCTAGGGCGCAGAAAAGAGAAAGCCACCGATGCCTCCCCATGTAGCCGATGAGCAATTTTAAAAACAATGGAAGCTCTCTAGAGAGACAACTGTGCCCACATAATTAGGTTTTGGGCCTCACAAAGCAACAATGAGAAAAGGGCTTCTAAAACTTTCCCCTTGACTCTTCTCTCTCTCTTTCCCACTGTCTCCCCCCACTCCACCCCCCCCCCGTGCTCCTTTAAATCTGGGCAGGAGGCAACAGGCATCAAGCAAACCCGATGGGTGACTTCTTACGTTGTCTTGTGACCCAACCGGGTTTGGTGCATGTGCAGAAAAGAGCACCAGCCTTGCAAAGTATCATGGCTATGTTTTTAGTCTAATGCTACTTCTATCTTTTATCCTTTTTAATTAGAAGGCAAATTCTCAGACCGCCCGGCCTAATCCCTACACACTGTGGAACAAAGCTGCCTAAAGCCTTTGAACATTGTGGAGGGGGGTGGGTGGGCAGTAACCCTCTGGCCCTCCCCTCCCCGTAACTGTTGGCAGAAGGAGACGGACTCTGACCTCCTTCTGGAGATTTTTCTCCATCTCTTGATGTTTGCCTTTGGCCACTCTTGTTCTTCTGTTTAGACTGGGGATTGGGTGGTGGTGGTGTGGCGGCGGGGGGGGGTGTGAAGAGCAGAAGAGGCCCGCAGTGGTTGTGGGGCCCCGGTTCGAGATCAACTAGGTGGGACCTGAACCGCCAGCGTTCCTCGGGAGCAACCGACACAGAGGCAGGAACTGGGGACAAGAGATTACGTCCCGTGGTTTCATGAAATGTTCTTCATCCCTCACTAAATCTTTTCACAGGGAGAAGCACCCTCCCCCCCCCCCGGTTTTAAACAATTGTTGCATTTCCAATTAAGAAAATAGTGTGCTGTCCAACTAGCGGTAAGCACAGGAGGGCTGGTGAGGGAGCAGAAGAGGAGCTAGCGCTCATATTTTAAAATTTGTCGTGAAAGAGAGGCTCAAAAGGCACGTTTTGTTCTGTATAATGGCCTTTTATTTGCAGTTGTCGCTAGCAGGTGCAGGTAAGCCTTGTCAGCCCATGAACGGGAAAACGCCTCATGGCAACAGTAGGTTCATAGACTGGTTGTGTGACTGGCCCCTTAAAAGTTTGCAAAACAATGGGTCAGTTTCTGGGTTCAGCAGATATCTTCATCAGGCTGCTTGTTCAACAAAAAGTAGTGTGGTTA
The DNA here is from genome assembly GCA_023846285.1 of Phrynocephalus versicolor. Lineage (NCBI taxonomy): Eukaryota > Metazoa > Chordata > Lepidosauria > Squamata > Agamidae > Phrynocephalus > Phrynocephalus versicolor. The sequence goes on along the minus strand of JAHTLZ010000268.1, from coordinate 3,205,924 downwards.
TTACTTTAAGAAAAGCTGTCCAGGAAAGTCGGCCAAAATTCCAAAACAGAAATGCTGTGGTTGTTGAAAAGACAAGCATGTTGAACGTGGGTCAGCTCATAGTCAAGCAACAAAACCGTGAATAGAGATAACCCAGAGAGTAGTTTGCTTAAATGTAAATTTCAGTTGGAGGACATGCATTGTAGAGTGCTATGTATTCTCAGTTCTACTCTACGGCAAGGAATTGTATGCATCAACACCACACAACACAACTATGAAAGAGGCAGGAATCTGAAACGTGGGTTTCCCACAGGATGCAAAGAATTTCTGAGATGGATACAGTGGCCAATGAAGAAACAGTGAAGCGAGAAACACACAGTGCAGAAAACTAGGCTCCCTTGCCCTCTTAATCTGAAACCTGCAGATTGTTACAGCTGATCATTCAAGGTAAAAAAAAAAGGTGAGGAGGGGAAAGAAGTGCAGAAACGCCTCTCGGAATGACATCTAACTTTGTAGGAGAGAAACGTCAAACAGTTAATTAAGTAATTGATCAGTTACTTGGTTTCTATCCTGCCCTTTTCCCAGAGCAAAGTGTCCTTATATATTCAGGAAGAATTCTGCAAGATTTCTTGAACTCTGACTCAGTGTTAACTTTCCTTTTTCCCATCCCTATAACGATCTGTGGCATTATGGGGAGAATACCCTTTTCTTTCTTTTTTTCTCTGATGCCTCTTGCTGATGATTCTCTCTTATTATTGTATTGTCTCCTCTTCCTTTTCTTCTTTTAAATCTTTTTTTCTCTTGGAATTACCTTGTGTTTTATTGTTCTTTTAACCCTGTTGTTAACCACCTGGAGTTCTCTGGGAAGACGGGCGGTATAAAAATATATATTAAAAAAAAATACGGTGTGTGCCACAAACACATTCAGAGAAAATGCAACAAACTGGTCTCTCTCTCTCTCTCTTTTAAGCAGGGTAGACAAAAAAAGAAGCAAAAAAATAATAATCTTAGGGGAGCAAATACCCTTTTGAGAAAAAGGGACTTTGATTCAGCCCCAAACCTAAGAATTTAGGGCACATTTGGGAAAATGTGGTGGAGCTGGCTGTCTGGGGCCACGATGCAAAAGCTCCCCCATAATCTAACAAAGGGATAATGAGCTGCTCCCCAAATTAAGCATATGAAGGTGGCGAGAGCAGGGTTTATCACTGCGGCTTGCTATTTCTGATTCCCTTCAGCCAACAACACAAACTACAGTAGAACATTTGGCCACCACATTTGCAAAAGCCTCCAAGTCCAGCCTGCCAGGTTCCACCCCCCCCCCCCCCCCTTTGTTTTTTCTTTTCTTTTTTGGAGGGAAAAATGGAAAAGGATCAGTGCTTTCTAGTAGTTTGGCAAACGGCGCGCCATTAGACGCAGCAACAACAAACGCTGGTGCTGGAGCTGCCATGGCTTCCAGAACACAGTTTAGGAACAGCTGGACATGTTGCAAAATGTTTGCAGGCTCGTGTGAGGGGAAGATACTGTGGTTGGAACAGGGGCCGACTCTGCCAGCTCTTGGCAGTGGTTTTTCCTCCCAGAATTCCCAGCCAGCATGGCCTGCGTCCCAAAAAAAAAAAAAAAAGGCAGAGCAACATTTCCAGGCACCGGTCTGAACAGTGGAGGCCGCCTATTGATCTGTTTCCGGGAGGAATCAAAAGAGACAACTGAAATAAAAATAACCACGTTTCGACGATTGCAGTTCGAAAGCATGTAAAATGCAAGTAGATAAACAGGTACCGCCGTAACAAGCGGGAAGGTAAAACAGTGTTTCTATGGCCACGGACTTGCACAACACTGGCTCTTTGGCTTGAGAACAGAGATGAGCACTGCCCCTAGAGTCAGACACGACTAGCACACATGTGCAGGGAAAACCTTTACCTTTTAATGATAGCAAGAGTGTATCTCTGGAGGACAAGGTGAAGGTAGAGTATTATTAATCAGTCCCTGATAGGAGCAAAAGGCTGACCTAAATTTGATTCCTTTCTGATGAGGGAAATCTCTTCTTTATTAGGTTTCTATTAGAGGTGTACAGATTAGTGCGTTAGGGCCATGTGTGTGTTCTGTGCTGTCATATCACAACCGAATTACAGTGACCTTAGCGGTCTTTTCAAAGCAAGTGAGGGTATTTGTACACGACCCCTAAACTCCGGGGCAAATGGCTCCCAGCTCCGGAGCTTAAAAATGTTTCCCCACCAGCTCCGGAGTTTACAGGAAATTAAGTGCGACCCTGCCCACCTAAGCGCGACCCAGCGCACTTTTCAGGTACCTGCTCTTGGGAGGTGAAAATTCCTTGATGCAGATGTGCCGGGCTCTCCCCGCTTCTTTTTGTTGTTGTTTTTTGCCTCCCGCCCCTTTAAGAGAAGGAATCAGGAAGTGACGGGGCTCGGAGCAGCTTCCACCAGCACCGGGAGGTAAGCCTTTATTCTTTTGTCCCTTTTTTCCCTCCCTCCCCTCACGCAGACAGGAGCAAGGAAGTGCGGAGGGGTGGGGACGGAGGAACAGCAACGAACCCCCAAGATCTCTGGTCCAAATTTAAGGGGCCAGCGGATCTTAGGGGTCGTGTGAAAAAGGCTTTTTAAAGGAATGTTTTTCACCAGTTATCATCTATCATTTATTTATTATTTCCTTTTATACACTGCCCAACTTCCCCAAAGGAACTCTGGGCAGTGAACAACCAAAAGCAAAATTTTAAACAGGGGTAACAAATCCAACAACAAAATTAAGATCGGCAGAAACAAGATGGCAGTGGCAAGCAGTGGGCGAACAAACAGACAAAAGAACAGCCTCAGCAGTTGCCAATAAAATAATAATAAGTTGCCAATAAAATAAAATGTGTGCTAGTCATGTCCAACTTTAGGGGCGGTGCTCATCTCCATATTCAAGCCGAACAGCCAGTGTTGTGCCATTCCATGGCCAGCCTGGCTGCAAGGAAACACTGTTTTACTTTCCCGCTTTTTACAGCGGTACCTATTTATCTACTTGCATTTACATGCTTTCTAACTGCTAGGCTAGCAGGAGCTGGGGTTATCAGCGGGAGCTCGAACCGCCGAGGTGCCGACTTTGCAGCCAACGGTTTTCAGAGCCTTAGTCCATTGAGCCACCACGCCCCTGCAGTCGCCAAAGGTGGCTTTAAACAACAAAGTCTTAAGGCATTTTTTTAAAACACCAGCCGGCCTCTGCAAGCCTCGTCTCGCTGGGTAGAGAGTTCTACTCTCCCAGTCAATTTCCATGGTGAAGCGGGTTCTCCAGAGTCTTAGTCCAGCACTCTTTCCGCTACCCCACTGGGAATTCCCTAGGAAGCCTACCTGAGAGTTGAAGTTGAACAGTAATCTAGAATCATCATCATCATCATCATCATAACCACCACCAGCACTGCAGAGCTGAAAGGGACCCTATTGATGGAGGCACAGTGGGGAATCGAACCCCTAGCCAGAGGCCTCAACCACTTAACTATCCAGCAGTCCCACCTGTGCACCTTGAAGTACCATCCTGCTTTTCTTCTACTAGAGATATGCTAATAACATATACCGGTACACAAGATCCGTGGGGTTCCCAGCTGACCTGCCATCCCAAGACTGACCCCCTGCAGACTTGGATCGTGTCCCTTTTGACTATCCTTTCCATTATCCCAGCCCATCTGATGGCACTTGCAGCAATCCCACAGATCCAGAGGACGCTAGGATGTGGGCGGCGGCGTTACTCCCAGGGCACAAACATTTGCTGTGTGTTCTGATGATCCCAGTGACATTATGGTTGGAGACCCTGGCATATTCAAAGGCCAGTTTGTTTGCAAAAAGCTTTGTTAGGGAGGCTGCCAAAATCCGAAACGATGGGATTTGCAAGTCGAAGCTACGAGGGTTGCCATTCTCAAATGTACATGGTAGCCTTAAATTCGATCCAACAACGTTCCCGTTTTATAATTGTAATCCAAGCATGTGAAGGAGTGCTTGTTTTTCCTGTTGTTGGCATTGCATGCCAAACCCTATCACCGCTTCCTTGACAGTAGCAATGTCAGCAGCCCTGCGACAAACCTTTTTCTTTTCGTTTTTTGTATCTGCATTTTCTCCTCCTGCAAACGCTCAGGTTGCAATGGATCTATGGTTGCAGGGAATGAACCCCATGCAATGCACGATCATACCCAGGGGTCCTCGACGTTTTCAAACAGCGGGCCGGTCCACCACACCCCAGACACCACTGGGGGCCAGACCACAGTCCGAAAAACAAAAAACCAAAGGCCGACATAGAAAAGGGGGGAGGGGCAAGTGGGCGGAACCCCCCACGATTGGCCCATGATCATTGTGTCTCCAGGGCCCCAGCAATGCCTCCTGCTCCAGATCACCACCCTGAGGTGACACTGCTGGGATCCCTCTGCTGCGCCTCCTCCTCCTCCTCCTCCTCCTCCTCCAGTGGCAGCGGCTGGAGCAGCTCTTTCCTTCCTTCCTTCCTTCATTGCATCGGGAAGGAGGTGGCAGCCCAGGCAAACTCAGGCCCCTCATCACCTTCTGGGTGGCCACTCAGGATGAGGAGCAGCAGCCACAGCAAGGCTGATGCCACTGCGTGCCGATCCAGCCGTGTCCCCTGGCCATCACGTCCTCACTGTCCCTGGAGGGAAAGCTGCCTCCTCTCTTGGCCTGACCCGACTTGGTGCGCTGCAAGGGAGGGAGGGAGGGGAGGGAGCAAGGGCTGGGAAGGAGGCAGGGGAGGCAGGAAGGCATGGCCAAAGCCGCCTGCAGCCCGCTCACTGGCCGAGTCCAGCCAGGCTGTGGTGCTCTCTTGGCTCGCCAGCCCGACCATCACCAACTGGGGACAAATGAAGCCCCGCCTGCCTCTCAGGAACCAGGCCTGGGCCACCGTTTGGCCTTCTCTTCCCTTCTCTTCTTTCTCCACCACCTCCTCTTCGCTGGTCTCTAACCCAGTGATGGTGGTGGCATTTTCAGCCTACTACGGCCATGGCTGTGCTCCCTCCTCCCCTCCCTCGCTCCACAGAGAAAGGCAGCAGCTCAGAGGGGGCTGGGTGGGCAGGAAGTAGCTCCATTTCCCCCTTGGTCCCCTGCCATCCATCCCTCCAGTGGTCCACTGCCATGGCTGCTCTGGCTCAGAAGGCTGGCTGGCGCTGGCTCCGCCTGCCCCCTTCATTCCTCACCACTACAATAACACAGGCTGCAGCCACACAAGGAAGGCAGGTGGGCAGGGGGGAGGAGCAGGGGTGGGGCCTCAGGGCCATGGTGGGAGTGGGAGACTTTGCCGCAGCCCTCCTGTTTTAAATTGCCCCAGTCGGCTGCACCCGGCGCCCCAACCATCTGGGCGGTGGGTGGGGGGACTGGGGGACCTTGACGTAGCCCACCCACTTTGAATGCCCCACTAGCCAGTATGCTGATCATCTGGGTGGTAGTTGGGGGGAGTGGGAGAAGTGACATAGCCCACTGCTTTGAACTGCCCCAGCAATAGAAGCAGCTGCGGAAGGTGGCTTGTTTGCAAAGCAGGGGGTAGGTGGGGGGTTGGAATTGGTCCCGGAGGCCGGATTCAGGACCTTCGGGGGCCGCATCCGGCCCCGGGGCCTTAGGTTGAGGACCCCCTGATCATACCTGTCAACTTTGCTACCCACTAGCCCGGGATGAGAGGAAGGAGGCAAAATGTGTATGCACACCAGCGCAAGCACGCACACACGCATTCCTCTCTGGCTGCCGCACCAGCTAGCCCCCTCTTCCCCAGCCTTTCTCCACGCCTTCAACCGGACCACAGATAATCAAGGCATTGCACCCATTTTCTGGGCGGCAGGTGGAGGAGAGCAGGGGATCGTGCCGCCCTCCGGCTTTGAACTGCTCTGCTTGGGTGATGGGGAAGCCACGCGCAGGCAGCACACCACTCACTTGTGCACTGTCAGAGCGGAGGGGGTGGGGGGAACTTGGGCTGTTTCTGGGAATACCAACAACCCAGGGAAAAAAAAACGTGAAACAGAATAAAATACGGGGTTTTCCCAGCCAAAACGGGAGAGTCGACACTCAGCTATGTGCACAATGCCACAGTGTACAGTCAGGTAGAGAAGATGAACACCACGTAACACACACCATATTTCTAAACGTGTGAAAAAATTCAAAATCAGTCTTTTGAACTCTGATTGTTTTCACTCGGGGTCCTCTTTCCACACCTCTTCATAGTTATCGTCGTCATCACTACTATTATTGCAGAAAGATCCAGAATGTAGCAATCTCAGGACTAGTCCCTCATCCAGCAGATTTCTATAATTGTGGGCAGCTGGATTGATCATGTCAAAACAAAGAAACAAAAAAAAGAGAGGGGGGGGTGTTTTGTAAAGCCAACGGCTCTTAATTTCCTATTTAAGACCAAACCGCACTCAAATACTTTGGATTACACCACACATAGGTTATAATAATATACCGTAGTATTTCTGGAAAACCAATTTCTCCCAAGCTAATTTAAGGACTGCAGCTAAGCTGAAACAGGGAAGCCTGAGAGGGTGGCAGGTGACACCAGCGTTCCTATTAATCAGACAGTCACAGGGATTGACCCTGTGAACTCTGGTTCCACTAGACCACTGTGTTTAACTGATGAAGTGTGCTGCAGAGTACAAAAGCTGATGTCAGACAAAAGCTCTTTAGTTTTCAAGGTACCTCAAGTCTCTTTGTGAATATTATTCTTAAGAGCTGCGGAGCAAGGTGTCATCATTGTGCTGACAATATCGCCTTTTTCTGCCTTATAACCCCAAAGCAAGGAAACCAGAGACACCCTTGAACCTTGCCTGAGTTTGAGAGTGAGTTGAATGAGGGTGACCCGCTGAAATTATGTTCAGGATAAGGGATAGGTAGAAAGCCTGGCTCGAAGGGTGTGATTAAAACTCTCCTGGAAGGGGGGGGGTGTCACACCTTTTGGAAAATACCATTTTCACAGTTTGGCCTTCTTGACCACTTGGCTTATGGAGTCCTCCTCTTCCTCCTTACCATCACCCTCAGGATCTGCTTGAAGGTGTTGAGTTCAGGTGAAACCCCAAACTTGCCTTCTCTCAGAATAATTTAGCCAACAATTTCTGAAACAAGCAGAGATCCGATAATCTTTCGTTTATTACAGCTGAAGGCGAAGGATAGAATAGCGCTTAACAAAGGCAGAGCATTCACTTTTAAGCACAGAAATTATCATTCAGCAACTTAATGTCTTTCATCAATCAATCAACATTCCTTAGTAGAGATGGGCACGAATAAAAAAAATGGCGTTTCGTTTGTCGTTTAGGGGGTCCGTTTCGGTTCATTTCTGTTTTTCGCAAATTTTTGCAAAAAAATTCGTTTTCGTTTTCGTTCGTTTCATTACCGTTTCGTTACCATTTATTTCATTTTTTGTGATTTTTTAAAAGCTTTTAAAGCAGTTCAATGTATTGCCGTAACGAAAACAAAACGGACGACAAAATTTCTGGTGTTTCTGTTCGTTTCGTTTCATTTTAGAGATAAAATTCGTTTGTCATTTTGTTGCGTAATGAAACAAAAAACGAAAACGGAAATGAAAAATTGTTCATTTCGTGCCCATCTCTATTCCTTAGAAACATGTAACATTATTAGAACTTCATGCCACCCTCCCCACATACCCTCCCTCTTTTCTTCCACCTTATCAATGACCTTGGGTAGCAGTGCTGCTTTAAAAGCAAAAAAAAAGCAAAGTGTTCTGCTTATATACCACCCCATACCACTTTAAGTAGTCTCTGGGCGGTGTACAATTTTAATTACAGTGTGCAGGCTATACATTGCCCCCCCCCCCCAGCAAGCTGGGTACTCATTTTACCGACCTCGGAAGGATGGAAGGCTGAGTGAACCTTGAGCCTGCTACCTGGGATTGAACCCCAGGTCATGAGCACAGTTTCACCTGCAGTACAGGCATTTAACCCCTGCGCCAGGAGGCTTTAGCCTGCTTTTCCTGACGCTCCATGTCCCATCAGAGGTTAGAAACAGTTTACAAAGCACAATAGATAATCAATGTAAGTAGAGATGGGCACGACTCAGAAAAATTTTTCGTTTTCGTTTTCGTCTAGGGGTCTGTTTTGTTTCGTTTCCGTTTTGTGAGCTAATTTTCAAAATTTTTCGTTTTTGTTTCGTTACGTAACGAAAACAAAAAATGAAAACGAAAACGAAAAATTTTTCGTTTCTTCCCATTTAGCTCCATTAAGTGCTTTTCCAGTAACGAAAAACGAAAAATGGCTCAAAATTAGTCGTTTCATTTCCGTTTTCGTTCCATTTTTGAACCGTTTTTCGTTTTTCGTTTCGTTACGTAACGAAAACAAAAAACAGAAACGGAAACGAAAATTTCGCTAAGTCGTGCCCATCTCTAAATGTAAGACATTTTATAAAATCAACATGGCGTTGCTTTGGTTCAGCTTGATTAAATAAAGTATATTAACTCCTGCCCCCTACAAAGGATTCAGAAGTTTGATGGATTCCACAGAAAATGCAACACATTATTAGGCCACAGATGGGGGGGGGACTCCATTACTATGGGGTGGGGGGATGACTCACTGCACCCCAAAACCAAGTACCCCAGACTGCATCAGATTTATACTAAGTCAGACTATATTTGTCTAAAGTATTTTAACTGGCACCTCCTGTTGGTGGAATGCAGGGTTTGAACTGAGGACTTTTGCCTTGTGAAGTACTCACTCCACCTTAGGGCTCGGTCCCACATCCCTTTAAAAGTAGTTTAAATTACTAAATAAACCGAGTCCAAAAATGCTGTCCCCACGGCCACTGAGCTTTTTGAAAAAAAAGAAAAAAGAAAACCCGGTAATGATCCCTTAAGCGAGGTTTCTGTGACTCACCTACGAGGTAGAGAATTTTTTGCCTCATTTTGAAAATCCAGGTTTTAAGGAGGCAGACGCCGTGGGACCACGCTGATGATCTGGGTTTCTTTTTCTTTCTTTTTTTGGCTATTTCTGGGGGTGATGGGCTGTGTTTTTTTAAATTTATTTTCACCTTTGGAGAAACAGGAAGCTCTATCAGGTCCTACAAGTATTAATTTCCCCCAGCAAAGTGGTCCATTTTTTTTTTCAAATCCTAGCACCACCTGCTGGCCAAGGGGGCTGAACTGCACTTTAAAATAATAATTAAAAAAAAGGTTTTGACGTGAGAACTCTTGTCCCACATATTAAATCACATGATGGAACGAAGAGGAAAAGGCTCAACACATAGTGAGCCACGGTGGAGGAAGGAGTGACTGGAATTCCACAGAGGCTGGGAATCCATTCTGGGTTTTACTCTGAATTTTGGGAATTCTGCCAAACTTATTTTGGGCACCGAATTGAGCATTTTCTTTATGTGCTATGAAGTTCAGGCTAAAATCCAGAGTGAATTCATTGAGCATGCCCACACCACCACCACCGCATGATATCGCAAAGTGCAAGAAATCCTGGCAATTGGGTGAAAATGGGCAGAGGAATGAAAAATTTTGCTCTCCATTTCTCCCAGCCACCATCCTTTAATAGTGGCTGGGATCAAATGTGAAAGGGCTTCTTAACAAAGCTTTGATATAGAGATTTCAACATTTTGGAATCATAGAATTGTAGAATAACAGAGTCAGAAGGGGCCTACAAGGGGCCTATGAATCGAGGCAGGAAGACACAAGAACATAAGAACATGAGAGCCATGCTGGATCAGGCCAAAGATCCATCTAGTCCAGCTTCCTGCATCTCACAGTGGCCCCATCAGATGTGTCTGGGAGTGCACGAGACTAGATCTCTGTCTCCTGATACCACTCCCCTGCCTCTGGCCCTTGATGTACCCTGGTTTTAAGCCTGGAGATTACACATCTCCATCATTGGTTTGTAACCTGTGATGGACTTTTCTTCCAGGAGTCTGTCCAATCCGCTTTTGAAGGCATTCAGGACAGATGCCATCACCACCTCCTGTGGCAGTGAGTTCCACAGACTAACAACATGCTGGGTAAAAAAAAAAATACTATCTTTTGTCAGTTCTCACTCTCCCAACCCTCAGTTGGAGTGGATGTCCCCCTAGTTCTGGTATTTTGTGAGAAATCAAAGCAAAGCTGCCCGGTTGGTTGTCCATTTTTCTCTTGAGTGCCTTCAGTGTTGGAGTGCGCACCACCACCTCGTCACAGTGCTCTAACAATTGAGAGCTCCACCACAACCACCACCACCATCCAGCTTAAATCTGGCTTCCTGTAGCTGGAGCCCTTTGTTACATATATGAAATCTAACAAACCCCAGAAATTGCGGTGCCAGTCAGCAGTACCGTCGGTCTTATCTCAGAAAAATTTGGGGCATAAATAAATTAAATAAATAGATAAATAAGAATGTGTCCCCAAAGGGCTTCTAAACTAAAATCACCCAGTTAAATGGAACGGTCGTCCGCACCGCTTCTGAAATCTGATCTGCATGTCAGCTCGAGTCCAATCACTGTGTACAGTGGACCCTCGTATAACAAACAGTTTGTATAACATAAAATCTGTAGAACATAAAAAATTCCGGAGATGGGGGAAATGTACTGAACAGAATCGCCTAGGGGGCAAATCCAAACAACATAAAAATGGTTGCAATTAGGGATTATTCCGTTTTCAATGTATTCCTATGGGAAATTAACAGAATTTCATTTGGAACGAATTAATTCCTTTATACAAGGTACCACTGGTATATTCCTTCCCTGCAAGCAAGGAAGGAAGCAAACAAACAAACCTTAAAACTGATCTACACACCCACACTCTTAAAAAAAAAAAAGAAAGAGAGATGGGGAGAGAGAGAGAGAGAGAGAGAGAGAGAGAGAGAAGTTTATTTTGTAACCAGGGCAGACCCAATCACGAATTAGTATTCCTGGGGAGGAGGGGGGAGGGAAGTCTCCTTCCCTGCATCATGGCGGCCTGTTCCCTTCATGTCTATATTATTATATTCCAAGCCCTTTCTGTACGTTTTTAACTAGCGAGGCCCATACCGGCTGCCCTGGTCCCCCTTGAGTGTTAGGGATCAAAAGATAACATTCTTTTCTGTCTGGTACACTTAGCAGGCCTGCCTCCCTGACGGCGGGATGAAAAGGACTTACTAAACTGTTGCCATTTTACAACATCTGCTATAATTCCCCTAAATCCACATTTGTCTGACACAGGGGCGCTCCTACTCTTACATCACGGCCATGTGAGGGGTGTGAGGCCAGTTGCATCCAAGTCTTGTGTGTGTGTGTGTGTGTGTGTGTGTGTGTGTGTGTGTGTGTGTGT
>JAHTLZ010000268.1:3170975-3184924 GCA_023846285.1 Phrynocephalus versicolor | reverse complement strand
CTCTCTCTCTCTCTCTCTCTCTCTCTCTCTCTCTCTCTCACACACACACACACACACACACACACACACACAGGGAGCACGCACAATATTAATACAAGTCATGTTCAAATATCAGACATTGTTTTTTACTAGAGGGGCCAAAATAATTCCCACCACAGTGAGTAGGTGGGTGGGTGGATTGTGGGGGTGAGTGGGAGGGCGTTGGGGGCGGGGGAAGGAAATGTCCTCAAAATTAAATTAGACATTTTTGTCATACTTGGAAAGGCCCAAGGAAATAAAGCTAAGAGGGAGACCCCACCCTCTTGCAGAACAGTTTCCCCCACCCCCACCCCCACCCCCACCCCGGTCATCAGTGAAGGGATAGATTCTCCCACAATGAACTGTGTGAACAAGTCTCTCTCTGAGGCACCCCTCCCCCGGGCAAATGTGCAAAAATTTCTCAATTAGTTGTCTTTATTTGGCGAACACTGGGGTACTCCACTCTTCTATAGAGTTATGGTGGGGAAGCCAAGCTCTTCAGTGGCTTATTAGCATTCTCACAGGGGTAGAGCAAGCTGTTGCTGTCTCTCCTTCCTACAATCCCAGGCAGCAGTCCGTATTCCGGTCCCAGGGATCAAAGCCTTCTGGGGACACCTCCTCGCCATTCATGGCTGGCCGCACAAACAAGGTGCTCATTCTCTAATGCTTTTCCTGCCTAACAAAAAGCCACTGCTGTAGCAGGATCAAGCGAGACGGAGAAAGCTGTCCCGCTTATGCCGTTGCTTGCTGAATCTTCTCCGGGATACAAGCGTTGCTTTCTGGAATCAGCTCTTGTCCCGTGCCATCAAGTTGCTTCCCACTCATGGAAACCCTAGTTAGTTTTTTCAAGGAATGTAGGGTGATCATGGAGAAGTTTACGGTTGCCATTCCCCAGTGAGTTGCCTGGCTGAGCAAGGATTTGAACACAGATCTTCTCAGCCATAAGTACATAAGAACATATGAAGAGCCCTGCTGGATCAGGCCAAAGGCCCATCTAGTCCAGCTTCCTGTATCTCACAGTGGCCCCACCAAATGCATATGGGAGCACATGAGACTAGATATCTGTCTCCTGATACCACTCCCCCTGCATCTGGCCCTTGAAGTATCCTGGTTTTAAGCCTGGAGAGATTACACATATCCATCATGGTTTATAACCTGTGATGGACTTTTCCTCCAGGAATCTGTCCAATCCCCTTTTGAAGGCATCTAGGCCAGATGCCATCACCACATCCTGTGGCAGGGGGTTCCATAGACTAACAACGCACTGGGTTAAAAAAAAATACCGTTTGTCCATTCTCACTCTCCCAGCCCTCAATTTGAGTGGATATCCCCTAGGTCTGGAATTTTGTGAGAGGTAGAAGAAAATCCCTCTATCTACTTTACTCATGTCCTGCATTATTTTGTACATCAAAATCATATCCCTCCTCAGGCGCCTTTTTTCCAGACTAAAGAGTCCCAAATGTTTTAGTCTTTCCTCATAAGGGAGGTCCCCCAGCCCAGTAATAATTTTAGTTGGGCTAAACATTTAATCATGTTAGTTGGGCTGTGTCCTAGCCCAACACTCTTTCAACAATAATGCTTCCGCTTTCTGGAGTGTACCTGCCCACAATTCCACCCTGGCAATGGTGTCTTTAACATTCAGAGAGCTGTGTTCCCAAAAAGTATGACGTTCAAGCTTTGGGTTTCTCCAAATTGGATTTCCCTTTTGTATGAATGGAGACAACACCTACTGAGGTTCTCTCCATGCATGGAGGTGCCATCCACACAATGCTGTGTTGACCATTCTGCTTTGTGAGTTGTTTTCTGGGATCTTGGACCAGTCCAGCTTCCAGATCCTGCAATCACCAGAGACTGAGTCTTGGGGTCCTCTTCATTCAAAGCTTCACATACAGTCAGCGTGAGATGCTAGATGCTTCATTCTTCAGGGTCCAGCCCCTTTCTAGGATTTTTAAAGAACCTTTTAATAGAGTTGGAGAGGAAGGGATGTTGGAGACAACATGTCTTGCAGGCACATGCATGAATACTGAGACTCCTTGTAACAAGGTTTGTTATCAGGTTGAATTTGTTCCATATTTTCAACTGCACTAGACAGGAGGCAATGAGAGAGTTTATTTTCTTGGGCTCCTTGGTCACTGCAGAGGGTGACTGCAGCAATGAAATCAAAAGACACCTGCTTCTTGGGAGGAAAGCAATGGCAAACCTAGGCAGCATCTTAAAGAGCAGAGACATCACTTTGGTGACTAAAGTCAGGATAGTCAAAGCTATGTTTTTTTCCAGTAGTGATGTATGCAAGTGAGAGCTGGACTATAAGGAAGGCTGATCACTGCAGAATTGATGCTGTTGAGCTGTGGTGCTGGAGGAGAGTCTTTAGAGTCCCCTGGACTACAAGATCAAACCTATCCATCCTGAAAGAAATCAACCCCGGATGTTCACTGGAAGGGCAGATTTTGAAGCTGAGGCTCCAGCACCTTGGCCACCTCATGAGGAGAGAGGAGCCCTTGGAAAAGTCCCTGATGTTAGGAAAGATTGAAAACAAAAGGAGAAGGGGAGAGCAGATAATGAGATGGTTGGACGGTGTCATCGATGCAACCAATATGGATTTGGTTGGAAGCAGTGGAAGACAGGAAGGCCTGGAGAGCTCTGGTCCATGAAGAGTCAGACACAACTGAACAACAACAAAAGACTGAGTCACACCTGCGTGCTAAAATGTGGATTAAAAGACAATCATCTTTCTGTTTTTCTACTTTTCCAGATTGTACAAGACAATCATTGGTACCAAAAGTATACTCAAGGTAATATAAAAAGGCATATTTTAAGTCATAATGTTTATGAAAACAGTAAGGAATGAACAATATATTCAAGTATAACATTGTGGGTTTTTTTACAGTTTCAAAACCCAGGAAAACCGAATTAGGTGTAATCTGATACCAAAGAACCTGAGATAGTGCTGTTTATCCCAGCGTAGTCCACTGAATTTCACTGTGGTTCTTTTCCTTATAATTATGTTTCCTGCTGCATCTTCATCTGTTTTTCTCCCAAACTGATTGGCACTCCCTTGTTACTTCTCTTTAAGCAGCATCAGAAATGCAAATCTGACCACTGAAGAAAATGAATGATAGAATGAGCAATAGAATGAAGAGAGACACCCAACACTCCCCTGATGGGGCAGAAAACATCCAATTCAGAGAACCAGCATGTACCTGGTTCAGAAAGCCTAAGAAACAACCTGTGTTCCTCAGCCCTTGATTATTGATGGAGTTTGTGTAGAGCGGGAGATGGACAGTAGGTTCTTAGGAGTCATTCTACAGGAGGATTTGACCTGGAGCGCCAACACTGAAGCACTGGTTAAGAAGGCTCAACAGAGATTATATCTTCTGGGACTTCTCAGGAAGGAACGTGTAAGAGATTGTTGGTAACCTTCTACCGGGGCTCTATAGAAAGCACTATCACTTACTGCCTCTGTGTCTTGTTGGCCATTTGCACAGTGGCAGACAGAAGGGCACTCCAGAGGGTTATAAACACTGCTGAGAGGATAGTGGGTTGTCCTCTTCCTCCTTTGGAAGAATTAGACAATTCCAGATGCTTAAGGAAGACATCTAGAATTCTGAGAGACCCTTCGCATCCTGGCCACCAATTTTTTGAACTGTTGCCGTCTGGCAGGAGATATAAGACTCTTAGGTCAAGGACAAATAGACTAAAGAACAGTTTTTATTCCAGAGCGGTATCTAAGTTAAATGAGACAGTTTTAGCATCATCCTGAGCAGTTTGTAAGTAGTTTTTTAAATTTTGTAAGCAGTTTTAAGAGTTTTTAAAATCTTGTATGGTGTTTTATGTGTTTTGTATGGTTCCTTGTTTTGAGTGTGTAGTGGAACAGCACTCTAATTTTGTTGTGCATATCTTGCATATGCATAATGACAATAAAACTCTATTCTATTCTATTCTATTCCATCAGCCAACTCATTCAAGCTCCGAGGGCTTCCACATGACACAGGTCTCTGGGATCTCCAGAACCTGGGCAGGGGGAATAGGAAAGGTTAAATCTGCCTTAAAGGTCTACAGATGATACTGTCACTGGAACTGTGGGGAGTAAAGTTGTGCAACAGGATTCCAACCATGGTCCAATAAGACCGCCAGCCGCCAACCAGCCATAGGATTTCTAATGATTTACTAAGAATGCTGGTTCAGGGTGTCCTCTTGGCCCAGCTTGCATTGTGATTCCATTCATGTGACTGGATGCTGGGAAGAAGGGTCAAGGTAACAAGCCAGAGTTCCCTCTGTGGTTGGTGTCAACAATGAAAAAAAAAACACATGAGGACAAGATGCCACCATTCAAGTCATTCACCGTGCACTCAATTTAGGCTTCTAGGATTTGACTCTGACACTGAGACTGCGTTCACATGACCACATTCACAAGCAGTACACTGACAGCCTGAGATACAAGCAAGAGTGCCTTATCCCCAAAAGTTGAGCCAAGGACCACCAGGCACCCATAGTGTAGCAGCATCTGTCTCTATCTAGTGAACTAACCATGTTCCATGCCAACTTTAGTTGGCCTTCACGTATGCCAACTTGCCTTCTGCCATCCAGTCATTTCTGGTTTCTTAAAAGGCCCTTGATGTAATGTGCCACAAAATCTCTTCCGCCCTATGGCAACCCTATGAATGAATGACCTCCTCAAGGTCCATGGAGCAGCAGCATTTCGCATCTCTTGCACATTCTTTACTGAAACAATTCATTCCTTACTTGGCTTTTCTCATTTCATGCTATCTTCCGCTTCTCCCAGTCTTTCCCGATGAGTCCTGCCTTCTTGTAAAGTCCAACAGTCTCAGTTTCATCCTTTTTTGATTCCAGGAACCGACTCCTACAGATCTAAATAAGGGTACTATTGGCCATTTTGGGATTCTTAAAAAGTTGAAAATGGGGTGTAGGGACATGGGAGTTGTTGAGACATAGAGGTTGATGGAAAGACAAAGACCTCTGAGGCCCTGTGTTGGGTGGTGGAAGTTGTACACTCCTGTCTGGTGGTCATCTTGGAACCTATACTTCTACAACATTGCATGCTAGGAGATGTTGTTTTTTTTTAACTGTAGTAACACAACCCACAGAAGGACAAAGGATGATGGACATTACACCTTAACTGAAAATGAAGGGGCCAAGCAAAGAATGGAGCCAGGTGACAAGAGCTTTCTCTGGGCATCTTAAACAGCATAGGATGGCCAGCTGTAGAGGGGAGAAGATGCATAGCCACAGGGCCAGATTTAAGACTTTTAGGGGGACTAAGCACTGAAAAAAGATTAGGGTGCTCCCTACAACGTGAGACGTGGCGGACCCCACAGCTTGGGAAAACAAAAACATGTATAGCATGCAGCAAAAAAAGAACCACCTATTGCAGGGGTCCTCAACCTAAGGCCCCGGGGCCAGATGCGGCCCCCCAAGGTCCTGAATCCGGCCCCTGGGACCAATTGCAACCCCCCCCTCCTGTTTTGTGAGCAAGCCAGCCTCTGCAGCTGCTTTTGGACTGTGATCCGGCCCCCAGTGGTGTCTGGGTGGTGGTGGACCGGCCCGCTGTTTGAAAACTTTGAGGACCCCTGACCTATTGTATGCAAAATCAAATCTTTAAACGGAACAGCTTAAACAATGGCTTAAAAACCTCTTTTGTTTTTAACAGTGGCCATTGTTTTGGCTTGCACAGAGAGCCCTGATGCCATGGGTCTAAAAGACCAACAGTTCCTCTTTTCTCCCTACCCCCACTTAACCTCCCAAAGTACAGTAACAGTAGTAGTAGTAGTAGAAGTAATTGTAGTAGTAGTAGTAGTAGTAGTAGTAGCAGCAGCAGCAGCAGCAGCAGAACTACTACTACTACTACTACTACTACTACTACTACTACTACTACTACTAAAAAGGTAAAGGTTCCCCACACACATGTGTTCTAGTCATGTCCAACTCTAGGGGCGGCGCTCATCTCTGTATTCAAGCCAAAGAGCCAGTGTTGTGCAAGTCCATGGCCTTGCATAGCTGCAAGGAAACACTGTTTTACCTTCCCGCTTTTTATGGCGGTACCTATTTATCTACTTGCATTGACATGCTTTCAAACTGCTTGGTTGGCAGGAGCTGGGGTTATCAGGGGGAGCTCGCTCCACTGGGTGGCACCCAGGATTCAAACCACCGTGCTGCCAACTTTGCAGCCGACAGTTTTCGGAAGCCTTAGTCCACTGAGCCACCACACCCTTTGACACTACTACTACTACTACTACTACTACTACTACTACTACTACTACTACTACTACTAATAATAATAATAATAATAATAATAATAATAATAATAATAATAATAATAATAATAATAATAATAATAATAAAAACTTTATTTCTTGCAAGGTGAGTTTTATACTCTTAAATTTTTGCTAGTTCATACTCAGTACATTTGGGGCTCTTTAGTCTGGAAAAAAGGTGCATGAGTAAAGTGAATAGAGGGAAGCTCTTCTCCCTCTCACAAAATACCAGAACTAGGGGACATACACTCAAATTGAGGGCTGGGAGAGTAAGAACAGACAAAAGAAAATATTTTTTCACCCAGCGCATTGTTAGTCTATGGAACTCCCTGCCACAGGATGTGGTGATGGCATCTGGCTTGGATGCCTTCAAAAGGGGATTGGACAGATTCCTGGAGGAAAAGTCCATTACAGGTTACAAACCATGATGGTGATGTGTAATCTCCAGGCTTAAAACCAGGGTACTTCAAGGGCCAGATACAGGGGAGTGGTATCAGGAGACAGATATCTAGTCTCATGCGCTCCCAAACGCATCTGGTGGGGCCACTGTGAAATACAGGAAGCTGGACTAGATGGGCCTTTGGCCTGATCCAGCAGGACTCTTCTTATGTTCTTATGTTCTTATGTACCTTTAGATAGGAGGTGGTTCCTTGGGGTTCTTGAGGGAAAGAGAGAGCCAAGGGTGATGGATAGATGGATGGATGGATGGATGGGTGTGTGGGTGGAGGTGGTTTGTTGAGGGAGTGCCATTTGCACCAGGGTCCACAGTAAATCCATAACTGGAAAAAAAACCTGGTATGGTGCCCCCCCTTAACTGTTTATATGCCTAAACACATGCTTATTTTAAAAAGATAAAGGTTCTCCCTGCACATGTGTGCTAGTCATGTCCAACTCTAGGGGCGGCGGTCATCTCTGTTTGCAAGCCAAAGAGCCAGTTTTGTGCAAGTCCGTGGCCACGTGGCCGGCATGGCTGTATGGAACACTGTTTACCTTCCTGCTTTTTACAACGGGACCTATCAACCCACTTGCATTTTACATGCTTTCGAACGGCTAGGTTGGCAGGAGCTGGGGTTAACAGCGAGAGCTCACCTCGCTGCGTGGCACCCGGGATTCGAACCGTCGAGCTGCTAACTTTGTAGCTGACATATCAGCACTCTAGCCTGCTGAGTCACCATGCCCCCTTTTACTTATTTTACTTAATTGTTAATCCAGGAATGCATAGCTGTCTTGTTATCAGAATAAAGGGGCATTCCCACCTAGTTTGGGGTCACATGCTCACCTCTGCTGATCATTTCCCAGCTGCCTTTGGGTGGGCCAGTGGCCCCCTGAAGTTGACCTGTTTTTCTCTGTTGCATGTGATCAGACAAAACCATGTTTTCCCCCAATCTACAACTTTTCCTTTTTTTTTCTTTATATATATTTTCTTGTACCCGAGTGTCTGCTCGCCTTTCCCCCAACATCCTGATTCTCTATGCCATTTCCCCCAACAGATGCGTGACCGTCGACAGCTTTCTCTGAGATACAGAATCCTGTCTGCAATGTTTGCACAGGGAACCACCTCACAAAAAAAAAATTCAGAGCAGCACCACTGAGCTCAACAAACGATATTGCTGTTATCAGAACAATATATTTGCCTGGTGTTGTTCCTCACCCACTATGCAGGAAGTGTGGATTTGGCCAGTACAGTGGCACCTTGGATAACGAATTTAATTCGTTTTCCGAGGCAATTCATTATCTGAAAAAATTTGTTATCCGAAACACGGTTTCCCATAGGAATGAATGGGAAACCAATTAATCCATTCCAGAGCTTAGGAAAATGACACAGACACCTGTTTTTTTGCTCAAAACTCTTTATAAAGTGCACTTTAAAGGTACAGATGTGATGCAGCCCGGTATAATTCTTTTTTATTAATGCATGCTGGAAAGTCGTTATCCAAGGCAGTCTATAGAGAAAATTCATTATCCGAGGTAGCCCATAGGAAAAATCATTATCCAAGGCAGCCCATAGAGAAAATTCGTTATTCGAGGCAGCCCTATACCTGGAAATTGCGATTCGTTATCTGAAAAATTCGTTATCAGGGGCATTCACTATCCGAAGTATTACTGTACTTTGTTTCATCTGCTAAAATGTTTTCCCATCCTGGCTGGAGAGCTCGGTGCGGTTTAGATATCCAACTGTGAGCCAGAGGTTAGAGGTTGGGAATCCGATCCACCCTGTGCCTCCTGCGGGGAGAAGCAGCCTGCATGGCCATGGGGAAACTATAACACCAGGGCGCCCTTCAGAACAAGGGAATGGGAAACCACTTCCGAGTCCTCTCTCTTTAGGAAAACTTTGACAAAGGATGCTGTAATCCGGAATTTACTTAACAGCATGCGTGCATGCGTGCGCACATACACACATGAGTGTGCACCATCACAGACAGACAGACAGACAGACAGACACACACACACACACACACACACACACATACAGAAAGAGAGAGAGAGTTCCATCCTCCCGTCAAGACGGCCAGGGGAGGTCCTAAGGCACTTTGGTCTATTTCATCTTAACATGGTCCATAATTTATAGTCTTAAGATCAAATAAGCATCCGTAGAGTATGAATGGAAATGGCACCGTGTTTCCAGTTTTCGCCTCTGTTTATATTAAAACCAGAATTTTAAAAGCACCAGTTCCCTCCAACCCCATCTCTCTCTCTCTCTCGAGCACCAAGAGCTCACACAAAATGTCTTTTCCAAGGAAGTAGGGTATTTGTTGCTGTAGGGAAAACTAGCATTGACTAAATTAACAGGTTGTCTTATCAACTACTATAAGCCTTGAAGTCTAATTAATTTAGTCCTGATCAATACCCTTGAATGAGTCATTGATTTCTGAGGGTTTAATTTTTTTTCTCCCCACCACTCCCTCCTCTTCTCAAGGAAATGGAATGGAATTACCTGCTCTCGTCTTTGCCCTCATGTTCTCACCAAAAACATGGAGGCATACTGCTTCTGCTAATCTTGCTGCCGGAAAAACAACAACACGGTGTATATGTATAGAACAGAGGAGTGCATTTCAAGTTTGCAGCCTTTGGACAAAGGGTTATTCCTCTGGATGGTAGCATGGAAGTTTAGCATCCAAGTCTCAGCAATTTCTTTCTGCCTTCCCCAGTCGTCCTTGAGTTCTTTTAAAATCATGGCTGAAATCCCATTTTGAAAAGTGATTTTTTTTTTTACCCCATGTCTGCTGGTTGTTAGAAGGCCAACCTGAAAATCTCTACTAGGGGAAAAAAGATTTGAAATAATTATTTGTAAATGTCAGCCATTGGGCTGGAAAGGAGTGCGTATTGCCTGCAGAATTCACAGAATATATTTGCCTGTTGACAGAAAGATTTGTCACGCTTCAGGTTTCAGGGTGCATTCTCCAGGTCTCAGTATTCTGAGACATCCCTGTCCACCCAAACATTTGGCTGATACTTCACGTCCATCTCATCACTGTCCGTTGGGACCGGTACGAAGTCATCTAACCGCACGTCCATTGCGGGATGAGGGGAGTTCGTCCCGACCATGCCCCCTGAACTGCAATTTAAGCAGGATGAGAGATTCGCCTCCCTGGCCTCGGGAATCGGCTTGTTACGCTTCTCGTTCTGAGACAAGTGCCCGGGCTCGTCACGCAACATGCCATTCTCCATCTAGTGGCAGGAATGTGAAGTGCCATTCACCAGTACATTCCCTATGGAGTCAGCAACATAGCGCAGAGAGATTAAAAGACAAATGCCTCAAACTTAGCTCCGAAACGCATTAAAGGAGATGTGCATGTTTCAGTGTCCTCTTGGAGAGAAAGGAAAATGTTTAGTAGCTGCGTTGAGGCTAGTTCTTATGGTTCGTATCCCAAAAGGTGGTTTGGATGGTGCCTTCCACCAATGTCCGCACAGCCCTTCACACCCTCGAAACCCACTCTGGAAGGCTGGGACAGCACCAGAACAATGCATGGACACTAAAGGGTGTGTGTGGAGATTGTAGGGGAGGAAAATAAAGTTTCATCATGCTGCAGGCCAGATGATTGCTGACACATCATCGGTGCTTAGACCACAGGGTCCATGCAGGAGGATACTACCCTGATGGGTGGTTTTTAAATTAAAAGCAACAGTGATGAAAACACCGAGAAAGCTTGTCCAGCACCGTGATCTTGAGCTCACCTGAGAAATATCAGGAGCAGAAGAAGGGAGATAAAAAGATTACCCACCTACACTGAGCTCAAAACTCCTGGGGGAAGATTCCTCCCACCCCCTTTATTAGTTTTGGCTCCTTCGTGGTCCGCGCAGGGTGTTTGCGGTTGAAAAGAGGAGCAGCTTAGGAAAGTTCCAGGGTGAGGCTAATAATCTCAGGCTGAAAATGGCCGCTCGCCATTGTGCCGGCATGTTCCTGCCATTCGCGGGGCTTTTTTCTTTCTGCCACTCTCCAGCTTTGGCCCAGTTAGTAAACAGATTAAGCCCAGGCAGCTTTTCATTCTTGTAAAGTGATGGCTTGGATTTTTAAAATTCTTTTTTAAGAAAGCGTGCACACACACACACACACACACAAAACACACACACACAATAGGCTGTTAACATTATGCAAGGATATTTACATAACTTTTAGTGGAGGAAAGGGGGGGAGTAATAGAGGATAGGGAGGGGGAAAACATATTAAGAAAGTTTATCTAATCCATTCTCCAGTAAAAGAAAAAAAAACCTTTTGTAAAAGTCTATGGAAACTTCTCAAGCTCCTGCGCATGCACACACCCCATGCCCCTAAAAGAGATTAAAGACGGGAGAAATTCTGTTTTCTTCTGTCCTTGAGTCTGTCTCTTTTTAAAAAATAAAATCTTACATGTACAGAACCAAAAGTGGAAACTAATAATGATGATGATAAGGATGATGATGACAAAAAAATTGTAATCCCTCTATATTTAGACTGGGAAGAGACAAGGAAGCAGGAATGGGGCATTTATTTCGCAGGGCTTTGTCCGAGCCGAAAGGCTGAATAAAAGAATCAAACCGGTAGCAGATCAGCCTGCCAGACAGGGGGTGACTGGGAATAATAGCAGTAGCTGCAAATTCCGACTAGTCCCTTTTAGGACAGAGGGCTGAAATGTAAGCTGATTTGTAAGTATTCGGAAAGGGTTATCATTCTTCCCGCTTTCTTTGTGGCCGGGACAACCGGGCGAAAGGGATCCCATGTTCTCGGCAAAAGTTGTCAAGATGGCATAAAGATTCTTCCCTGCTCTTTACAAGGCTTACGAATTATGATGGTTTGATCATCATGGGTTGCTACAAACCTCAACCTCTTGGAGCCTCTACCCCCCCTCCCCAAATAAGAGTTTCCCAGGTCTTCTTTCTTCAGGTTGGCAAGTTGCATTGCGGGAATGGAGGTGATAAAAAAGGGATAGAGGGACACTCTTCTCCCTCTCACAAAATACCAAAACTAGGGGATGTCCACTCAAACTGTGGGTTGGGAGAGTGAGAACAGACCAAATAAATTTTTTTTGACCCATCGTGCTGCTGGTCTGTGGAACCCCCTGCCACAGGGGGTAGTGATGGCATCTAGCCTAGATGCCTTCAAAAGGAGATTGGACAGATTTCTGGAGGAAAAGTCCATCCCAGGTTACAAACCATGAGGGAGATGTGTCATTGACAGGCTTAAAATCGGAGTACTTCCAGGGCCAGATGCAGGAGAGTGGGATCAGGAGACAGAGATCTAGTCTTGTACGCTCCCAGAGGCATTTGGTGGGGCCACTGTGAGATACAGGAAGCTGGTCTAGATGGGCCTTTGGCCTGATCCAACATGGCTGTTCTTATTGTCCTATGTTCAGCAGGTATGGTGGGTAGGCAAAATTCTGTTGATCCTGATTTTTAGGGCAATGCTTTAATTATGCCCATTTAATCATAGAATCATAGAATAGTAAAGTTGGAAGGGACCTGCAAGGCCATCACGTCCAACCCCCTGGTCCATGTAGGAATACAAATCAAAGGATACCTGCCAGATGTATGTCCAAATTTCTCTTGAATGCCTGCAGTGTTGGAGCACTGGCCGCCTCTTGGGATAATCCATCGCTGTACTGCTCTAACAGATTTAGGACTTTTTCCTGATATTCATCCAAAAGCTGGGTTCTTATTATAACTTGAACCCATTGCTGCACATCCTACACTCTAGGACGACTGAGCACAGAACCTGCCCCTCCTCTGTGTGACAGCCCTTCCAACACAGTGGTACCTCAATTTACAAATTTAATCCATTCCGAATGCACACTCTTAAGTCGAACTACTCTTAGGTCGGGGTACCTATCTAATAAAATTGAAAAAAATAAGTTAAAAAATAAAAATAATGAAAAACAATATTTGTTAAGTTGAGCAGACCATATCTAAGGTGGAAGTTAAAATGCCAACAGTTTTCTGCTCTTAAGTCGAGTTGCTCTTAGGTCGGATTACCACTGAATTTGAAAAGTGCTGTTGTATTGCCTCATGCCAGGGGTCTCCAAACTTCAGCCCTCCAGATGTTTTGGACCACAACTCCCAGAATTCCAACCCTAGATTGCCAATGACAATGGGCTGTGGGAGTTGTGGTCCAAAACACCTGGAGGGCCAAAGTCTAGGCACCACTGCTCTAGACTAAACATGCCCGATTTAAGACCCATCTCTGGTTGAAACCACTTAGTACCAAGGTCACTCAGCCTTTTTACAACTGCCTTTTAGAAGTATTGAAGAAGACCTTCTCATGGCCGCATGACCTTCACAGGTCCATTTGATGGGGACACAAGAGGGCAACTTTGGTGGCCATGCCCAAAATCGACAACTCCTCACTTAAGGAAGCTAGCTTGGTGCTGCTTCCCTGCTTCCATTCTTCCTCAGAAGGCAGACTTTTTCTTTAAGCTGGTCTTTGGAAGTTGAGTGCCTCAAACGATAAGAGTTTATCTCATGGGCTGGTTGTCTTTTTAAAGGTATTAGTATCTAGCATTAGGCATTAGTATTTTTAATCAAATATTTGAGGGGGGTTGAGTCTAATTTTAATATGGTAGTGCATGTAATACTACTTTAGTGTGGGTAATTCCATTGTATTTTAAATTTCTATTGTTCTTCAACTTCTTCAGCATGAGAACAGAGACACAAACAGGAACCCTGCCAGAGCAGGGGATACATGTGTGTGTTTTCCTTCTCACTCCACATTTACACAAAAAGACTCCAGCCTAAAATGATGCATGAGCATTAAATGAGGATGTTCTTACCATCATCCTTACCATCATCTTCCTTTCTTTTTCTCCTCTCGCCTCCTCCTCCTCCTCCTCCTCCTCTTTCTTCTTTCCTCCTCCCTCTTTGTATGAACTTCTCTCCACGATAACTAAAAGAGTGAGGTGATAGAAAACCATACAGTTCCAAAATTTGCAAGATAAGACAGTTGACTTCAGTTGGAAATCATACTTCTGACATGACTGCCATGGTCATCATCTAAAACACAGTCGGCGCAAATCTGGCACAAAGGGGGGGGGGAGGAGCAGCAAAAAGCTGCCTTTGTAACAAAAATCCAGTTATAAGAATCGAAGCCAAGCCAGAGATGCACAACTGACCCCTTGTGCCCAATTCTGATGCAAGACCTCAGCAGTGTGGTCAATGGGGGGACCTTTTGAATGCCCCAAGTCCTTAGAG
>JAHTLZ010000268.1:3120242-3130984 GCA_023846285.1 Phrynocephalus versicolor | reverse complement strand
CTTACTTACTTACTTACTTACTTACTTACTTACTTACTTACTTACTTACTTACTTACTTACTTACTTACTTACTTGTTCATCCATTCCCTACTCATCTGGCCTAAAAGGCCACTTGATAATGCTATCCAATGGAATCTCTGTTTTGTAGGTGGGTGTTGTATTCAAAATTCATTGCTGTCACCAGAACTCTGTTACAGAGCATTTTGAAGGCCTTCCCAAACCTGAAATCCCAAGATTCTGTTGGGTAGAGCTTGGGGAATCAATCTAATACAGTGGAACCTTGACTTACATACTGCTTGACTTACAGCATATTTGACTTGCAGCAAGAAGTGGCCTGTTTGACTTGAGTTGCAGGCTTTGACTTACATCTCGGAGGAATGCATTGAAAACGGAGTAATCCCTAATCGCGACCATTTTTATGTTGTACAGATTTGCCGCATCGGCAATTCTGTTAAGCCAATTTCCCCTGTCTCCTTGATTTCCAAGCTGCTATCTCTCAAAAAAGAAGTCCAGTAGCCATGACTCAACTTCCAGATAAACTCACCTGGATGACTGAGAATCTTCACAGATATATTCAAGCTTAATTCATAAGCATTTTGCTTTCCAAGTCAAGTCATCGCAAAATAAAATGCCATGGAAGCAGTCTGTGCTCCCTGCAGTTTGTGGGGGTTTGCAGGAGTAATGGGTGAGAGAACATGGCAGGGGGTTGGACTGGATGGCCCTTGAGGTCTCTTCCAACTCTATGATTCTATGATTCTATGATTCTAACACCTGGAAAGGAGAGGAGATTCTGGTGGGCGGTAGGAGTAAGATTTTTTTCTCATTGCAACATTATAGAATTACACTGATGTGATGTAACTGCTTATGCTTTTGTTAAGATACTTACACAGATGTGATTTAATTGAGAGGTTCTTTTAAACTTAGATACTGTGCTATACTTCTAGAATAAGTTTGGTAAGTTCTTCTTATTGCCTTTTCAAAATGCTGTATTTAGTTTGCTAAAGTACTTCCTCCTACATTTCATTACATTCTTCGAATTATATTCCTAAAACATTGTACTATACAGTGGACCCTCGTATAACAAATGGTTTGTATATAACATAAAATCTGTACAACATAAAACATTCCAGAGATAGGGGAAATTTGCTTAACAGAATCACCTATGGGGCAAATCTGTACAACATTAAAATGGTCGCGATTAGGGATTAATCTGTTTTCAATGCATTCCTACAGGAAATTTGTATAAAGGAAAATTTGCTTAACATAATTTCATTTGGAACGAATTAATTGCTTTATACAAGGTACCACTGTATTAAGCTTTTGCAGTTACTGTTTTTGGATATTCACTAGACAGAAAACAACAGTGCACACAGGTTATCAGTTTGCATATGTTTGTACAATCAAAGAAGAAAAAGGAGAGGTTTTATCGGATGTTCACTTCCACTTTTTTGTGTGGGGTTAAGAATGTAAAGGATATGAGGAAGAAGAAAGTAAATTTTACATGGTGCAAAATATTTATCAGGTTCACTCTGGAATTTAACCCTTAAAGGGATAAACGCCAGGCGTGATGAACATGGGCTTTTGATTTTTCCTAGAGGCGTATAAAAGTCTATACGGCTCATAGGACATTGCTCAGGTGTCAGAATTTCTCACCTGACACCAGTGGCATGGCATGGGGGGTGCCAAAGGGGTGCAATACTTTTAGAGGGCAGAGTCCACCCTCCTTCCCACCCACCCTGGGCAGCAACAGATGCCTCCTGGGGAGGCCCTACTGGCTTTCCTCACTGGTTCCACTTCAGCTCCAAGTGGGCAGAAGTCAGCTTAGGTCAATGGTTCCCAAGCTTGGATAACCCAAGAGTTCTTGGACTGGGGTTCCCAGAAGGCTTCACCACCAGCTCCCCTTTAGCAACCAATGCCTGCGTGAACTTCTACGCCAGACCTAATTCTTGGTTCTGAAGTGCTCCAAAGGACCAATACAGGTGGGCAGGAGAGACAAGATTGTAGCCATTACCATTTAACTGCAAAAGAGAGTGACTAAAATGATTACTGGGCTGGGGAATCTCCCTTATGAGGAAAGGCTAAAACATTTGAGGCTCTTTAGTCTGGAAAAAAGGTGCCTGAGGGGAGATATGATTGAGACATACAAAATTATGCAGGGCATGAGTCAACTGGATGGAGGGACGCTCTTCTCCCTCTCACAAAATACCAGAACTGGGGACATCCACTCAAACTGAGGGTTGGGAGAGTGAGAACAGACAAAATATTTTTTTTTTTACCCAGGGTGGTGTTAGTCTGTGGAACTCCCTGCCACAGGAGGTGGTAATGGCATCTTCAAAAGGCATCCACAAGAAGGGAAATGTTCCATTCCCGCTTTTCCTAGAGGAAAAGTCCATCATGGGTTAAAAACCATGATGGAGATATGTAATCTCCAGGCTTAAAACTGTGGTACTTCAAGGGCCAGATGCAGGGGAGTGGTATCAGGAGACAGATATCTAGTCTCGTGCGCTCCCAGACGCATCTGGTGGGGCCACTGTGAGATACAGGAAGCTGGATTAGATGGGCCTTTGGCCTGATCCAGCATGGCTCTTCTTATGTTCTTATGTTGTTATTTCTAAAAACAAAAACAAAAACGCCCCTCTGGTGTTCTTTAAGAGTTTGGCCCAATAGAATGAAGCTGCTTTGGCAACACTTGTGGACTGAAGCTCTCTCTTGTGGGTCACGTTGTCACGTCAATTGGGCAGATGTTAAGGGCATCCTTGGTGAGCTGCAACCCGACAGGTTTCCTGCCCGGGAAGTGAGAACAATCCAGTGATTCATCACGCATAGAAATTGTAACTTTGGTACCCTGGAACAACTGGCATGCTGAGGCGACATTTGAAATCCCATCAAAAATTGCTCTCTTACCCAAGTTTATGATAATAAATGCTGCTGGGCAAACGGACTCCATGCGGCAATGTTTTAATTATCCTTCTCACTATTATGAAGAAGTTCTGTGGATCTTCAGGTTATTATACAGTAAATAACCAGTTTTCTAAAGGACAGAGCTGTTTTAATTATATGACAATGAATGCATAATTATTATGTTTGTTAGGAGTGAATCACAAGACAACAGACTTGATACTGCTGCTCTAGTTAGTGCATCTTAATTACTTTTTCATTTATTTTGCATATAAAAGCTATTTGCTAATTGTCTTTGCTGTAAATATGCAAAATATAATTAGTCATTCATAATTCTTTATGTGTTATCTAACTGTACATTTGTTACTGAGGAATATATATTAAAGTTTGAATATTTAATGGGCTTTGGTGGCAGAGAATATTTTTGTAATAACTTTGCAGCAAAAAATATTAGAGGGACGTCATGCAAGCCTCCGTTTAACCCCTTTCACCATGCAAATAAATGTCTCCTTCATTAAAGGAACATAACGGGAAATGCAGTACAAATCAAAGACTGTTCTTTGTGTTCCCCAAATTGGAGCAGGAAATCGTTGATAAATTAGCAGAAATGTGGCCTTAGGAAGTTGCCTTCTTACCGTTAAGTAGAGTAAAGCTCAATGGAGACAGGTGATCAACAATACAAGGTGGTCGAATCTACTCCGGTTTGGGGCTTGAACTTTACAGGCGCTATCCATGACACTGAATCTTCTCTCCAAAAGAGGTTCAGAGCCCTGGAGATGGCCTTTCAATGTCAGGCTGTGTGTGTGTGTTGTGTCGTTACATTCATGACCGACTCTTTGTGACTCCATGTCCATGGAGTTTTCTTGGCAGGAGCACTGGAGTGGCTTGCCAGTTCCTACTCCAGGTGCCTACAGTACCTGGTATTCCCTGGTGGTCACCCATCCAAGTACTAACCAGGGCCGACCCTGCTTAGCTTCCGAAATCAAGCAAGATTGGATGTGCTTAGGTCATCTAGGCAGCTAATGTCAGGCTAAGATCTAGGAAATCTGTGTCATTCCAGCAAAGGTAGAGCTTCAGGAAGCAGATTTTAGATGTCATAGAAGGTCAACGGGTTTTTAATTACCCACTTCACAGGCATTGCAGTTTTATTGCCAGGATGGGCGTAGAGGAGCTTGTGGCACATTCTGTCTTACATGCTAAGACAATCCGTCCGGCTTTCAATAGAAGTTTGCTTTCTTTGGGTACGTTGAGTCGAGCCATAACCATCCATCCATCCATCCATCCATCCACCCACCCACCCATCCATCCATCCATTTGTATGCCACCTTTCCCCCCGTAGGGGACCCAACCAGCGCAGGCCAACTAGGACTACGATTCTGGGTGCCGTATTTAGAGGGTGCAGAAATGGCTGTCGGAAAGATGAAAAGCATCCTATAGTATTTGCTACCAGAAGAGTACAAATCAGCCTGTTTCTAATGACCAGACCACCCCCCCCCCCAGCTGCAGAAAGAAACAATAAAGAGGTGGACTGAGCACCAGAACCAATAGGGCCATGTGTGTTCACCCCACCCTTAGCAATATCCCAGCTTCCTGGTCAGAAAAAAAACTCCTGGCTTGGCACCTGGGGCAGAAACAGGAAGTGTGGGTGGAGGGTGACCAAATCAAGTCTCAAAGCCTCCCAACTGAGGCCCTTCTCTCAGAGGGTATTTAGATATTTAAAAGGCATCTGTCAGGTAGGCAGAACATAAGAACATAAGAGGAGCCATGCTGGATTAGGCCAAAGGCCCATCTAGTCCAGCTTTCAGTATCTCACAGTGGCCCCACCAGATGAGTTTGGGAGCACATGAGACTAGATATCTGTCTCCTGATACCACTCCCCTGCATCTGGCCCTTGAAGTACCCTGGTTTTAAGCCCGGAGATGACACATCTCCATCATGGTTTGTCACCTGGGATGGACTTTTCCTATAGGAATCTGTCCAATCCCCTTTCGGAGGCCTCCAAGCCAAATACCATCTCCACATCCTGTGGCAAGGAGTTCCACAGACTAACAACGTTCTGGGTAAAAAAAAAAAGGCTGTCACCCCATAGATACAAACACCTCTGTTCTGAACCAGTCGCCCTGGGAAGGTGGGTGATGGGCCCACATTTGAAACTTTCTTTCCCCACAGTGCCGGCCAATCCAGCCTCAACTTTGGCAGGCTCCTTCATCTAGAGGCCAGAAGGAAAACAAACCCATTCTCTTAGATGTCAGCCAGTACCCTTGGACTTGGCAAGAGCCACTATTACCTGCCCTAAGCCTATAGGACGGGATTGCCTGGAAAGCAAAACACAGATGAAATCATCTTTCTTTGGAACTTAGTAGTGTTTGAGACCATCTGTACAGGAACACTAGCTCAGGCCTCTTTGATGAAAATTGAGCGGAAGCTTTTCCATCTCTCTCCCTCTTTCTCTCTCTCTCTCTCTCAATGCTGTCTTCCTCTCTAATTAGTACTCAGTATGGTCCCACCGTCTTTGGGAATGTTTTACACCGCAATTAGATTCATTACAGAGAGATTGACTGGTTAAAATGGGTTGCGCGTCCGCCCCCCCTGCCCCCCAAGTTGAATGAAGGTGCCGGTTTCGAGAACCTCGCCGGATAATTATATATTTATCTTTTCCGCTCGTCTCCGTGAAAAGCTGCCAGTTTGTTCTAGCGATGCGTGTCACATTAGGCGTTTCTCTCAAACACCCCCCCACACACACAAAATGACTCCTCCAGGCCTTGCTACCCCCCTCCCTCCCTCCCTCCCTCCCTCCACTCCTGCCCCTCATCTCAAACATTTGATTTACTATCCGGTTGTACTGTTAATCCCGTGTCATGACACTCCTATTCACTTCTGCTTTCCAGCCGAAAGCCGCTTCCTGCAAAGATAATGCTAGGTAAAAAAATCTATTGTACAAGAAAGAATATCTCCAGTGCGGCTATCATATCGAAAAGAAAACACACTTTTGCTCCTTTCACCCTCCAGATATTTGTGAATGCTCCCCTTAATGGTGGAGTCAAAGAGAATAACCACTAAGAATTGTGAAGGGGTTTCTCCTCCCCTCCCCCCCCCAAACACAATTCTCTCTGAGGTAATCCTTCTCTGTAATTCTATAATTGTTCTTATTTACATTGGGTAAATCTTTTTAAACTAACATATATAAAAACAGAGTGACAGGAGGTTATGAATGAGCAAAAAGCTATGTTACATGTCTTAGTAAATGGCGATAGGAATAAATCAGACAGATCCCCGACTTATCAAACAAGTATTTAGAAACAAATTTGAATAATGCCCTTTAATGCCGGCACTTCTGTTAAACCCACAAACTGTCAGCTACATATTTTTGTTCCAAGCAGTCGACGACTTGAGCTATAAGATTAACTTTATTTTTTATTATTATTAATATTATATTTATAAATCTAGGAGAGGAATTTTTTTTTTTTTTGTAAAAAATGCAACGGCTTCTTTTTTAAATGACGTTCCACTTAGACGGGAAAGATGAGATAGGAACGCTGTTTAATCAAGCAAAGTAGCAAAGCTCAAGATGCGAGACATTGCCTATCCCTGACATCTAAAGACGAGGTTAGAGCCAAACATTGTGTTCGCCAAAGACAGCTTTTCAATCTTAAATCAGCAGCGGCGTGGAAGCGAGAGACATACTGCGTGTGTTTCTCCCATCGTGGGTGTCTTAAAGCATCAGGATTTGACTCGTATTGTAACAGGCAACAGAATACAGCTGGCGAGACTGGATTCGCACATTGGGATCTTAATTGCTGCTTCTTGATGATGTATCCCCAGATGGCAGCTTTGTAAGCAAAAACAGGTCCATATCCGGAGGTAAGAGGTCCCTGCGTGGTGGGGACACACCGGAGGTGCAATTGCAACCAGGGTGTTCCATTCAACTCAAGGTACAGTGGTACCTTGTATAAAGGAATAAATTCGTTCCAAATGAAATTATGTTAAGCAAATTTCCCTTTATTACAAATTTCCCATAGGAATGCATTGAAAACAGAGTGATCCCATTTTTATGTTGTATGGATTTGCCACCTAGGCGATTCTGTTAAGCAAATGTCCCCTATCTCTGGAATTTTTATGTTGTACAAATTTTATGTTATACAAACCATTTGTTATACAAGGGTCCACTGTACTTCATATTACAGTAATACCTCGGATAAAGAATTCCTCTGATAACAACTTTTTCGGATAACAAATGAAAATTTCTGGGTTTAGGGCTGCCTCGGATAACAAATGTTCCCTATGGGCTGCCTCGGATAACAAATGTTTCATAATGCCTTGCAAAAAAGTGTACCCAGGATGTACTGCACCCCCTGTAGTTTGTGGAGGGGTAGGAGGAGTTATAGCATTTTTTTTTCAATTTTTTAGCCATTCTGGATATGTTTTGCTGAGGGATTTGGACCTTTCGAACTTGAAAAGGTAGAGCGCTAGCTCTTATTAATCTCTGCACTGCTTTTGTTTGCATTTTTGGCGGGAAAAGGCTGGGGTAGTCCTGCTGCTTTCTTCTGTCCATGTTTACATTCTTTTACATTGCTCTGTAGGGAAGAACAGGCTGGATTTCTCTTGCTGCTTATGTTGGTCTGTTTGCATTGTTTCCCCATTGCACCTTGGGTAGGAATACGCTGGGTACCCTTGCTAGTTTCTCTTTTCCATGTTTGCATCGCACTGCAGGGGAGTTGTTCTGGAGGGGGTGTTCCAGCACTGCAGGCCTTTAATGTGCACTTTATAAAGAGGTCTGGAACCCCACCCTCAGCTTTTTTGCCTCTTCTTGGACCTGTGGACCGGATTAATCGATTTCCCAATCATTTCAACGGGGAACCACGTTTTGGATAACAAATTTTTCGGATAACAAATTGTCTCTGACAATGAGTTAAATTTGTTATCAGAGGCACCGCTGTATTTCCAACCCAGAGTATTAACAAAAGGAAACGCATTTCAGTCTGAAATGGGTCGCCCCAGCGAAGCTGAGGAATTAAAAAAAGAAGGCCAAAAAGCGAAAGGGTTGCTGTCTTTAAATACTGAAAGATGGAAGAGAGGGCAAGTTTGCTTTTTGAAGCCTCAGAAGGCAACGGGAGAAGTCACAAAGTCAAAGCAAGGTTGTTCGGAGTAAGACACAAAGGAGGAGCTTTCTGAAAGCAACAAGTGATGGAAAACAGGATGGTGCGCCTTGGGAGATGGTAGATCGTCCCTCGCTGGACATCTTCACACAAAGATTGGATGACCACCTGTGCAGCTGACCTTGCATTTGGGTCCGGTATCTGGGGTAGTGAGTTCTATAGGCGCAGGTCTCTGGGTGAGGTGCAAAGATGAGTCATCTTCAAGCCAGAGTTTACTCTACTCTCCCCTGCTCGACTCCTATGTTCAGTTCCTTCCATTAGTCTTGAGTCTTTCCTGTCCCCCTGATGGTCAACTCTTGTTAGTGTCCCTAGGGCTGGCACCATCTAAAAGTCCAGCAATCCAGGCCAAACGGATGATACTCTTCAAGGATGACTTATTCCTGCTGGCCTGCTGTAGGTCCTCCCAAGCTCTTCTGAAGGTGCCATTGTGTTACCTTCCCGCCCTTGTGCCTCCTGCTCCTGTTCTGGACTGGGGTTGGGTTGGGTGGATGGTTGAGTGAGGTTGTCTACAGCAATGCT
The DNA here is from genome assembly GCA_023846285.1 of Phrynocephalus versicolor. NCBI lineage: Eukaryota > Metazoa > Chordata > Lepidosauria > Squamata > Agamidae > Phrynocephalus > Phrynocephalus versicolor. The sequence goes on along the minus strand of JAHTLZ010000268.1, from coordinate 3,122,410 downwards.
GAACATGGGGGTTGGGGTTGGCAGGGGATTCACTAGAAGCCTCTTTCTTGTTCCTTGCTTTATGGGAGTCAAAACTCAACAATAAGGCTGGTCTAAGAGTCTTCAACTAGGGGCTGCCAAAGACCCCTGCTCTTAGCGCAGTCTCCGCCTGCTGCTCCTCAACACTGCCTCTCCCCTACTCCAGTGTAGACAGGCCTACTCTGGACCCCTTGTCCTTCGCTCTCTCTGAGTCCCTCGGGCTCCCCTCCAAAAAAGAATGTCCTCTGCCTTCATTCCTGCCAGTTGGGGGCAAAGCTCCTTCCCTGTCCTGTCACGGTTTTCCCCTTCCAGTTGATCCACTGGCCTCAGCACCTGCCCACAGCTGGCCAGAAGGCAACACTGACCAAACTGCCTGAAGGTGTGGGGCAAGAGCAGATGGTCCACCAGGGCTGCTAGAGGTGATCCCCTCATACCATCTGAATGGGATGCTTTGTTATTTATTTATTTATTTATTTATTTATTTATTTATTTATTTATTTATTTATTTATTTATTATTATTATTATTATTATTATTATTATTATTATTATTATTATTATTATTATTATTATTATTATTATTATTATTAATTAATTAATTAATTAATTAATTAACCACACAGCTATCTACACTGGATTTTGTATTACCAATCACTAGTCGAACGCTTCCCAAGCATTTAGGACTCAGTGATGTATCGGCAAATTATGCAAGCAGATTCCAGTAATGTGGCTTTCTACAGCTGACTGATGGTGACTTTGTCAACTCCAATTTCTTCTAAATACTTGCTTAGCTCTTTAGGCACCGCACCCAGCGTACCGATTACCACTGGGACCACCTGTACTGGTTTATGCCAGAGTCTCTGAAGTTCAATTTTCAGATCCTTATATCGGGTAATTTTTTCAAGTTGTTTCTCGGTGACTCTACAATCACCTGGTATAGCAACATCAATGATCCACACTTTTTTCTTTGCCACAATCACAATATCTGGGGTATTATGCTCCAGAACCCTGTCTGTCTGTATTCGAAAGTCCCAAAGTAATTTTGCATGCTCATTTTCAGCCACCTTTTCAGGCTTATGATCCCACCAGTTCTTTGCTATGGGCAGATGATAGTTCTGACACAAATTCCAGTGGACCATTTGAGCCACTACATTATGACACTGTTTGTAATCAGTCTGAGCAATTTTCTTGCAACAGCTCAATAGATAGTCGATAGTTTCATCTGCCTCTTTGCAGCGTCTTCATGTGGGGGACTCAGCTGATTTTTCTATTCTAGCCTTAACTGCATTTGTTCTGATAGCTTGTTCTTGAGGTGCAAAAATCAGGGCTTCTGTCTCTTTTTTCAGTGTTCCCTTGGTGAGCCATAACCAAGTCTTTTCCTCATCTACTTTTCCTTTGATTTTTTCGACGAACTGCCCATGCAGTGCTTTATTATGCCAGCTATCAGCTCGTATTTGCATTGTTGTTTTCCTGTATTGACCCTTTGTTTGCCTTACTTTAAACACCTCCCTGTTCTTAACCTCCAATAATGCTGGCTCTGTACTATTTTTTACATAATCTGCCAATGCATGCTTCTCTTCTTCAACTGTCTGCTTCACTTGCAGAAGACCTCTGCCACCTAATTTTCTAAGTAAATACAGCCTGTCAACATCATTGCGTGGATGTAATGCATAGTGAATGGTCATAAGTTTTCTTGTTTTCCTATCCAGACTATCTAGCTCCATCTGAGTCTAGTTTATAATGCCAGCGGTATACCTAATGATCAGTATGACCCAGCTATTGATGGCCTTGATGGTGTTACCCTCATTCAGCTTACTTTTTAATACTTTTCTTTACTGACCACATTTTTCACTTGACCCTGCTTGATATTATCTAATTGCAGTATGCCCAGATATTTATAGGCTTCACACTGATGATGCTTGTCCATTTGGCATCTCGATTCCTTCACTCTCAGTGATTTTTCCTTTTCTCAGTGCCACTGTGGCACATTTGTTTAGTCCAAACTCAATACTAACATTAGTACTGAAAATTCGGGCTGTGTTGGTCAGTGAGTGTATTTCAATTTCTGATTTATTATTATTATTATTATTATTATTATTATTATTATTATTATTATTATTATTATTATTATTATTATTATTATTATTATTAT
>JAHTLZ010000268.1:3080917-3099354 GCA_023846285.1 Phrynocephalus versicolor | reverse complement strand
AGGCCAGGTGCCATCACCACATCCTGTGGCAGGGAGTTCCACAGACTAACAACATGCTGGGTGAAAAAATATTTTGTCTGTTCTTACTCTCCCAGCCCTCAATTTGAGTGGATGTCCCCGAGTTCTGGTATTTTGTGAGAGGGAGAAGAGCTTCCCTCTATCCACTTGACTCATGCCCTGCATTATTTTGTACGTCTCAATCATATCCCCCTTCAGGCGCCTTTTTTCCAGACTAAAGAGCCCCAAATGTTTTAGCCTTTCCTCATAAGGGAGGTGCCCCAGCCCAGTAATCATTTTAGTCGCTCTCTTCTGCACCTTTTCCAGTTCCACTATGTCTTTTTTGAGATGCGGAGACCAGAATTGTACACAATACTCCAGGTGCGGCCTTACTATCGTTTTGTATAATGGCATTATAATGTTGGCTGTTTTATTTTCAATCCCCTTTTTGATAACCCCTAGCATGGAATTGGCCTTCTTCACCACTGCCACACATTGGGTAGACACCTTCATGGAGCTGTCCACCAACACACCAAGATCTCTTTCCTGATACGTCACGGAGAGCTCAGAGCCCATGAGTTGATCGATAAAGTTTGGATGTTTTGCCCCAATATGCATTACTTTACATTTGGCTATATTGAAACACATTTGCCATGTGGCAGCCCATTCCCCCAGTTTGGAGAGATCCTTCTGGAGCTCTTCACAATCTTCTCTGGTTTTTACCACACGGAAAAGTTTCGTGTCATCCTCAAACTTCGCTACCTCACTGCTTATCCCTGTCTCCAGGTCATTTATGAATAGATTGAAAAGCACCGGACCCAGGACAGAGCCCTGGGGCACACCGCTTTTCACCTCTCTCCATTGTGAAAATTTCCTGGATCTCAACCAGTTCTCAATCCATAAGAGGACCTGCCCTCTTATCCCCTGGCTGTGCAATTTTCTCAGCAGCCTTTGGTGAGGGACTGTGTCAAAAGCCTTCTGAAAATCCAGATAGACGATATCCACTGGTTCACCCAAATCCACATGCCTGTTGACCACTACTATGAACTACTTTTTATGATTCATTGTGATTAGAGCCAGATTTTTTTTTAAAAAAAATGAATTGTAAAGGAGAGTCATGAGAAGCATCCCTGCAAGCTTGGTGGCTCTCGTTGGCTTGGGGCCCGTGTTTTAAGGTTTTTAAAGTCAACAATGAATTTTTCCAATGCAATAATAAAAATAAAATCTGTATGGATTTTCATTTCTTCTCTTTGTTGATTCACCCTGAGTGGTTTGCTGAATTCCTAGAGGGGAAAAAATGAATGCTTGAACCAGATGAACTCTTGAGAAAGGAGATCCCACCCCAATCCACCACCTGCCCCTAACCCGAATTCTGATTCCGAAGATCCCAGTTGGAGAGCAGTCATTAAAGACTACAGGCTAAACTCTTCCATCATTTTTAAAAAAGTGCACTTTTAAAAGCAAAGGAATTATTTTACATCATGCAAAGAAGGGAGAGGGGAAAATGCACGCAACTTCTTTGCTCACTGATGCAACCAAAACACCGAGGAGTTATTATAACGTGTGCTCCCTCGACGCAGACTTTTATTTCATGCAAATGACTATGATTAAGATTCAAATACTTTTTTCCCTGTTTTCACACATTCCTTAATCAATGTGAAGTACTGTGTAAAAATTGCATCTCTCCATAACAGTGATTTTTTGACCAAGTCAAGTGCTGCTGCTAGAATTCTAATCCAGACTTGTGATTCAATTATCATCTGGAGACTTTCTAAATTCAAATGAAGTTTAGGAAAAGCAAGAGAGCAAAGAGGAAAGAAAGAATCGAACCAATATCACTAAGAAATCCCACAGCATCCTAAATTTGATTTGGCATAGAGGGTGCACAAAACCTTATGTTAAATAAGCAGGGGTTAGGCTAAAATTCTAACTAGTCAAGGCTAAAAAAAAGCCTCTGTGTGCCATCAAGTTAGTTCTGACTTAGGGTAACTTTTTCTAAGTTTTTCCAGGTAGAGGAGACCCAGAATTGGTCTGTCATTCCCTTCTTCTGGGGTTCCCCTGGACTATGCAGCTTACTCAGAGCCACCTAGGCTGGCTCTTCTCCCTGCAGCCCCAGTGGAGAATTGAACGCCCAGCTTCTAGCTTCACAGCTAGAGAGACCTAGTTGACTGAGCTAAGGCCAAGGCTGTGCTGAATGCAGGGATGTTGAAAATTATTTACTCTGTTATTTAGGACTTTATAGACAATGATTCAGAGAATTAATAAGAGAAGAAATACTGTATATACTCAAATATAAGCCTAGTTTTTCAGCCCTAATTTTGGGCTTAAAAAAGGGGCCCTCGAATTATATGCAGGTCAATACTTTTAACCACTGAGGCAAGTTTGTGGGTCGGTGCTCGGTGGCTAAAAGTCATTTTAAACACTGCGTGCTGCTTCTCATGACCCCCCTCTGCATCACAGGGGAGTGGTGCGCGATGTTTAAAAAGTCATATTAAACATCACACACCGCTCCCCCAGCTCACAAAGGAGGAGCTGCCAGGCCCTGCTGCATTTCCCACCCTAGACTTAGACTCGAGTCAATCTGTTTCCCCAGTTTTGGGGGGTTAAATTAGGGGCCTCGACTTATACTCAGGTCGATTTATACTCGAGTATATACGGGTAATTGCATGGTTGAATATAATACCATTAGAAACCTGGACCAAGCAATAAAGAAAAAAGGAAAGAGAGAGTACAGAGATGACAACATTTGAAGAAATTATTGAAAAAAGGGAGAGGATGGAAGATCATACAAACATAAATGGGATAAAAAGTGTAACATATAGTAATATAAGATGTTGACTAGAGAGTGAATATAAAGCAATAGCTCATGGAGGTATCTAAGCAAAGAGATAGCAGGAAAGGGAGGAAGAAGATCTGAAATAAAAGAAGACTGAAGAATATGTAGGTAAGGGTTAAGGAGAATTGTTATAAAGTAATATGGAGAAGGTACTGTATTTGACTCCAGTGATACTGAACATATTGAAGTACTGGTCTCATTTTGGATACATAAGACAGAAAGAAGGACATGTTAACATAAGTGGTAGATATGTGAAATGAGCCGAAGGAATGGACAATCATATTCAAAGAGATAAAGGAAATTATGTGTACTACTGATAAATGAAAGGATCCAAAGATAGCCTTCTTAAATGTGTTTGGAAATAGAGATGGGCACTAAAGATAGGTGTTTCATTTCAGAAGGGATCCAGTTCTGAAATGAAACACGGCAGCACAGCTGCCATTTGGAACCGGGACCCCCCCAAAAAACGAAATCAACCATTCACTTACCTTCCTTTGGGTCGCATGGGATTAAACTCCAATGAGGAAGCAGCCTCCAATGTATAATCGTTCCTTCTCCCTGGCGCTGGCCAATCAGGAGCTGTGCAAGGGCATGCATCACCCCGCCTCCCTGTCTGATTGGCCAGCGCCAGGGAGAAGGAAAGATGATGCTTTGGAGGTTGCTTCCTGTTTGGAGTTTCGCCCTGCGCAACCCAAAGGAAGGTAAGTCAGTGGTTGATTTCGTTCTGGAGGGTGGATTGGGTTCCGAACGGCTGTGTTTTGTTTCAGAACTGGACCCCTTGTGAAACAAAACACCCATGTTTAATGGGCACAAACCTGGAAAATGGTGGTTCATGGTGGTTCATGGTTTGTCAGTTCAGTGAACTGGTTGGGTTTTCAGTTCATGCCCACCTTGCCTGCTCCTGTCATGCTGCCACCATGCCACTTTCATCACCATGGTGTTCCAGGAGTCTGGGCACCACCCTGATCAGCTGATAGGTGGGCCCATGCACAGAGAGAGCAGGAAGGGAAGTCAGAATGTTGTCCCTGAACGTGGTGATGGTGGTGGAGGAGGAAGGAAGACCTCATAAGGAGGAGAGGGAGCGGGCAGGCATCCATGTTGCCGAAGGCCAACGAAGCACCAAATTGGGGGGGGGGTGCACACGAAAAAGTCCAGCACTTTGTTTCATTTCGGCAAAGCGAGTTGCACAAACCAAACCACAAAACCAACCCAGGTTTGGTGCCCCCCCCCCACAGTTTGTAGTTCACATTGTGCCCATCTCTATCTGTAAATACCCAATTAATGGGAAAACAAGGAATTAATTACTGTGGCGACAACAGTTGCAAGACTGATATTTGCAAGGAAGAATAATAACCAATTTAACATGGAGGATTGGCAAAAAGAAATGTGGAATACGGCTACCAACAAGTTAATACGCAAATTTGAAAGTCAGGAAGGAAGTATTGAAAGCAAATTATTTTAAGGAGATACGGAACATTTTTCTAATATAGTGCATGTACTTTAGAAAGGGAAAGGATATAGTCCAGAGTAAAAATTGTTATATTTTTGTAGAGAAATAAGGCAGGTATTTTTTTAAAAGGGAAGGGATTCCAAGGGCTGAGGCAAGCACTCAATGTAAGATTTATTACAAACTTTTATGAGAAACTGTCAAAGTATATAACCCTTTTATAGAGAGAGGGATTTGTTAGGTTCAAGGAAATATATAAACCACTAGCAGAGATTAAGCAGTGTTGTGGAAGAATGAATGAAGGTAGTGATTATGGAGCTAGGAGACAAATGAACAAGGCAATAGAACTTAGTACAAAACATATGTACACATGGCAAAGAGTAATATACAATAACAATATACAAAGTGCAGCATTACAGAGCATGGGGAAAGCTGCCTCTCACCATAGGCCAGGCATGTCCACATTTTGGCCCTCCTGATGTTTTGGACCACAACTCCCAGAAATCGAAGCTTAGATTGCCACTGGCAAAGGACTTTGGGACTTGCGGTCCAAAACATCTGGAGGGCCGAAGTTTGGACATGCCTGCCTTAGGCAGTTCCAATTTTACATTGGTTTTCTTGATACTTTTATACATAAGAAAAAGAAAAAAAAGCATAAGAAGAGCCATGCTGGATCAGGCCAAAGGCCCATCTAGTCCAGCTTCCTGTATCTCACAGCGGCCCCACCAGGTGCGTTTGGGAGTGCATGAGACTAGATATCTGTCTCCCGACATCACTCCCCTGCATCTGGCCCCCGAATCAACCCGGTTCAAAGCCTGGAGACTCCACATCTCCTTCATGGTTTGTAACCTGTGATGGACTTTTCCTCCAGGAATCTGTCCAATCCCCTTTTGAAGGCATCCAGGCCAGATGCCATCACCACATCCTGTGGCAGGGAGTTCCATAGACTTACAACGCGCTGGGTGAAAAAATATTTTCTTTTGTCTGTTCTTACTCTCCCAGCCCTCAATTTGAGTGTATGTCCCCTAGTTCTGGTGTTTTGGGAGAGAGAGAAGAGCTTCCCTCTATCCACTTTACTCATACCCTGCATTATTTTGTACGTCTCAATCATATCCCCCCTCAAGCGCCTTTTTTCCAGACTAAAGAGGCCCAAATGTTTTAGCCTTTCTTCATAAGGGAGGTGCTCCAGCCCGGTAATCATTTTAGTCGCTCTCTTCTGCACCTTTTCCAGTTCCACTATGTCTTTCTTGAGATGCGGTGACCAGAATTGTACACAATACTCCAGGTGGGGCCTTACTATTGTTTTGTATAATGGCATTATAATGTTGGCTGTTTTATTTTCAATCCCCTTTTTGATAATCCCTAGCATGGAATTGGCCTTCTTCACCGCTGCCACACATTGGGGAGACACCTTCATGGAGCTGTCCACCAACACACCAAGATCTCTTTCCTGATCCGTCACGGATAACTCAGAGCCCATGAGGTGATAGATGAAGTTTGGGTTTTTTGCCCCAATATGCATTACTTTACATTTGGTTACATTAAAACGCATTTGCCATTTCTCAGCCCACTCCCCAAGTTTGGAGAGATCCTTCTGGAGCTCTTCACAATCTTCTCTGGTTTTTACTACACGGAAAAGTTTTGTGTCATCTGCAAACTTGGCCACCTCACTGTTTATCCCTGTCTCCAGGTCATTTATGAACAGATTGAAAAGCACCGGTCCCAGGACAGAGCCCTGGGGCACACCGCTTTTCACTTCTCTCCATTGCGAAAATTTCCCATTGACACCTACTCTTTGTTTCCGGAATCTCAACCAGTTCTCAATCCATAAGAGGACCTGCCCTCTTATCCCCTGACTGTGCAATTTTCTCAGCAGCCTTTGGTGAGGGACTGTGTCAAAAGCCTTTTGAAAATCCAGATAGACTATATCCACCGGTTCACCCAAATCCACGTGCCTGTTGACCTTTTCAAAAAATTCTAAGAGGTTTGTCAGACAAGATTTACCCTTACAGAAGCCATGCTGGTTTTCTCTCAGCAAGGTTTGTTCTTTTATGTGTTTTAAGATTTTCTCTTGGATGAGGCTTTCCACCATCTTCCCTGGGACAGATGTAAGGCTAACCGGCCTGTAGTTTCCCGGGTCCCCCCTCCTTCCTTTTTTAAAAATTGGTGTGACATCTGCTATCCTCCAGTCCCCCGGCACTGTGGCCGTTTTAAGAGACAAGTTGCATATAACCATTAAGAGATCTGCAATTTCATTTCTCAATTCCCTAATAACCCTTGGGTGGATGCCATCTGGGCCCGGTGACTTGTTAATCCTCAATTTATCAATTAGTCCTAAAACCTCCTCTCTTTTAACCTGTATTTGATTTAATTCTTTAGTCAAGAGGGGCGGCTGAGGCAGCGGAATCCGCTCAAGGTCCTCTGTCGTGAAGACAGACGCAAAGAACTCATTCAATTTCTCTGCAATGTCCAAGTCTTCCTTAACCTCCCCTTTTCCTCCCTCACCATCCAGAGGGCCAACTGGTTCTCTGGCAGGTTTTCTACTTCTAACATATTTAAAGAAGCTTTTATTATTACCCTTTATATTGCTAGCCATTCGTTCCTCAAAGTCTTTCTTTGCCTCCCTTATCATTTTCTTACATTTCTTTTGCCAGAGTTTGTGTTCCTTTTTATTATCCTCATTTGGGGAGGATTTCCATTTACAGAAGGACCTCTCCTTGTGCTTTAGAGCCTCTCTAACTCCACTTGTTAACCATGCCGGTGTCCTCTTGGACTTAAATGAGCTCTTCTTTCTTTGTGGTATGCACTTGTGCTGGGCCTCTATTATTGTTGTTTTAAACAGGCTCCATGCACGCTGAAGAGATTGGATTCTTCTAACCTTCCCCTTCAGTTTCTCTCTAACTAGTTTCCTCATCTGAGGGAAGTTTGCCCTTCGAAAATCAAGGGTTTTTATGTCTGATTTGGTTGACACTCTTCCTCCGACATGCATGGCAAAGGTAATTGCAGCATGGTCACTGTTCCCCAGAGGCTCAGTGACATTCACACCCCTGACCAGGTCCTGAGTATCACACAGTATTAGATCCAGAGTTGCCTGTTCTCGGGTGGGCTCCGTGACAAGTTGCTCTAAGGCACAGTCATTCAGCAAGTCGAGAAACCCAGTTTCTCTTTCTTGCCCAGAGCTCGCATTGGCCCAGTCAATGTGGGGATAATTGAAGGCCCCCATGATTACTATCCTATCCCTCTTAGCCACCTCCATGATTTCTCTCCTCATTTCAAGGTCCCCCTCAAGGTTTTGATCTGGTGGACGATAGAATACTCCAATGATCACATCACTCCTTGGACCTGGTAGTTTAACCCACAGTGATTCTATGGTGGAGTCAGACCCTCTGTCCATCTCCATTCTGCTGGATTTTACCCCTTCTTTGACATAGATGGCCACTCCTCCTCCAACCCGCCCCTCTCTATCCCTTCTATAGAGTTTATAGCCTGGGATTGCTGTATCCCACTGGTTCTCCACATTCCACCAGGTTTCTGTTATGGCTATTATATCTATGTTATCCCTAGCTGCCAAATGTTCAAGTTCTCCCATCTTTGCTCGGAGGCTTCGAGCATTGGCGTAGAAGCACCTGTACAGTGGGTCCCGCAACAACAGCTGCTGCCTTGTTCTTTCTCCCGCACAGCTTTTATTATCAGTAGACAAACTGTCATATTCCGTTATTCTCCCAGTGCTAATACCTGCTATGCCATCTCTATGTGATTCTCTACCCTCTTCAACCTCATTCCCCGAGGATGATGTGTTCCGAACCGGATGCCACTCAGCTCCTGTCGGCTTTCCCCCAGAATGCAATAAGGTAACAGCCCGTGGTGGCAAAGCTTCGGCACTCCAGATGTTTCGGACCACAACTCCCAGAATTCTGAGTCTAGATTGCCAATGACAAAGGACTGTGGGAGTTGTGGTTCAAAACATCCCGAGTGCCAAAGGTTTGCCATCGCTGGTGTAAGCCAATCACACACTACATGGGATGAGGTGATTTACTATACCACCTGTGCCTCATCATCCTGACCTTCCAGTACTGATGATTCTTTACACCTGTGACCTAGACCTAACACACACCCTTGTCTGGCTCATGGCATAGCATTTTACACTGGATCCATTTTGTAATCTGTTAAATATCTATTACAGACATTTTGTCAAAACTACAATCCTTGACAGAAACTGAGCTTAAGTTTTTGTTGTTAGTTATGTTTCCTTTTTTCCTTTTTGTCTTTGTCATGTTGTTGTTGTAAAAGGAAAGGAAAGGTAGTTATTTAGGACTACTCTCCCCTGGCCATAACTTGGCAACAACACATTGGCTCTTCATTGAACTGATTTATTTAGAATAGTTTTGCCCTGCCTTTCTTCATAAAAAAGACCCAAGGTGGCTATGACTATGGCCTGAAAGCTGTTAGGATAATGTGGCTCCCCCTCACCCCTCCCTTTCTGTCTGCCTCCCCTTTTTGCCCCTAGGCCAGTTGATCTCAGGCAGGGGGAAAAAAACATATGGGCCAGCCCAGCAGATCCAGCTGTAGAACATATGTGCCAGCAGATCCAGCTGTGCGAGCAGCTGTGAGACCAGCTAGCCTAAAGGCAGTTGTGCCAGTGTAACAGCTCTGTGCCTAGTATTGCCTACAGGCTCGACCATGTGGTATACAAACCTAATAAACCAAATAAATAAATATTGGTTACATAAGAACATAAGAACGTAAGAAAAGCCCTGCTGGATCAGGCCAAAGGCCCATCTAGTCCAGCTTCCTGTATCTCACAGTGGCCCCTCCAGATGCCTCTGGGAGCGCACAAGACTAGATCTCTGTCTCCTGATCCCACTCCCCTGCATCTGGCCCTTGAAGTACCCTGGTTTCAAGCCTGGTGATTACACATCTCCATCATGGTTTGTAACCTGTGATGGACTTCTCCTCCAGGAATCTGTCCAATCCCCTTTGGAAGGCATCCAGGCTCAATGCCATCACCACATCTTGTGGCAGGGAGTTCCACAGCCTAACAACACACTGGGTAAAAAAATATTTCCTTTTGTCTGTTCTCACTCTCCCAACCCACAGATTGAGTGGATTTCCCCTAGTTCTCAGTCATGTCCCCCCCTCAGGTGCTTTCCCCCCCCAAACTAAAGCACCCCAAATGTTTTAGCTTTTCCTCATAGGGGAGGTCCCCCAGGCCAGTAATCATTTTAGTCCCTCTCTTCTGCACCTTTTCCAGTTCCACTATGGGTATTTGTACATGACCCCTAAACTCCGCTGCAAATGGCTCCCAGTTCTGGAGCTTAAAATTGTTTCCCCACCAGCTCCGGAGTTTACAGAAAATTAAGTGTGACCACGCCCACCTAAGCGTGTCCCAGCGCACTTTTCAGGTACCTGCTCTCGGAGGGTGAAAAATCCCAGATCCGGATGTAACCTAGAGTGCCAAGCTCTCCTCGCTTCTGTTTGTTGTTGGTTTTTTTGCCTCCCACCCCTTTAAGAGAAGGAATCAGGACGGATGACAGGGCTCGGGCGGCCTGGACCGGCAGAGGAGGTGAGCCTGCATTCTTTTGTCCCTTTTTTTCTCCCTACCCTCACGCAGACAGGAGCAAGGAAGTGCGGAGGGGTGGGGACGCAGGAAGAGCAACGAACCCCCAAGATCTCTGGTCCGAATTTAAGTGGCCAGCGGATCTTAGGGGTCGTGTGAAAAGGCCCTATGTCTTTTAGGTTCAGCCTAAAGAGGTGGGATTAAGGAAGTGCAGCGCTTTGAGTAAGAGATCTGAATCAGAGAGAGCAGGAGAACAAAAAAGGCTGGATCTGCTATTATGTCCTGAATTTTTATCTGAATTTGGATTCAGGGGGACACTTGAACTGTGCAATTCTACAAGCAACCTCTGTGTGAGTGCAGTTGCCAAGGGCTTGGGTGCACAAAATTGTTGCATTTTGCTATAATTCTTCATGAGGTCTGTTGAATAGTTGTGAAAGAAGGGACTCGTGTTGTGAAACGGTGTTCAGCAACAGATGTCTAAGAGCCCTTTTACACGACCCCTAGGATCCGCTGGTAGCTTAAATTCTGATCCCCCCCCCACCCAGATATCATGTGGGTTTTGTTCCTCTTCCTGTGTTCCCACCCCTCTGCACTCTGTTGCTTCTGTCTATGGTGAGGGGAGGGATTAAAAAGGAAGAAAAAAATGCAGGCTCACCTCCGCTCACCTCCGTCTGCCATCGGAGCAGCCCCGTAGGGATTCCTGTCTCTTAAAGAGGTGGCGGGGAAAACAATAACAAACAGAAGGCGAGGTGAGCCCGGCATCCACAGCTTTACAATCCGCATTGGATTTTTTTTTTTTACCTCCGGAGACCAGGTATTTGTAAAGTGCGCTGGGGCACACTTAAGTGGGAGTGGGCGTACTTTATTTTTTTTAAAGTCCGCTGCTGGTGGGAAAACAATTTTATGCTTCGGATCTGCAAGTGTTTTGCAGCGGATTTTAGGGGTCGTATAAAAGGGCTCTTAAGTAATCGAGATGGACAAGCATTAACCTGGAAAATGGTGGTTCGTGACGGCAGCGGACCCCAAACTACCACAAACCACCACGAAGCAACCGGAAAACCAAACCAGTTACAACCTGTGCCCAAGCGGGACATTTTTGCCCTAGAAATAAAACACCTGCTGTAAGAAAGAAAGACTAAAGCAGAGCCAAACAGAAAGATGAAAAGCCTGCTGCGCGTAATTAATTTAAAATGACGGAACAGGACAAGAGAGGTGTCAGTGCATTATATGGAATCTGGCTACCCAAACACAGCTACAGATCATGGGAGACCAATACCTTTGTGGTGTGTCAAGTTGAAGATGGCACATCATCTTACGATATCCTTGAAATGCAGAGAATGTATGTTACGAAACATAGAAGTCTCCAGCTCCAAGGAATTTTTTCCTAAGCAGCCGAGCTGGTTTTGCCTGTTGCCTTTAACGTACAAGAACGTCCTTCTTACAACATCCATTTGTTTTTTAAAAACACCCTCTCCTTGATATTCCAAAATACACATCTTTCCCTCTTTTCCATCCCTGCTTTGCTTGCCGGCAACTGAAAAGCAGCCACTTCTGGGCTTTGCCTCTTTTTATTCCACCAAGGCACATTTTTCAATTAAAACAGATTTGTGCAAATTATTCTGGAGGCTCCACAAATCTCTTTGCACGGTTAAAGTTGATTAATCGGGGATGGGTTGTGAAAATTAAAAAATGTCAATAGCTCGTGAAAGAAAAGAAGAAGGGAGCTAGAGAGAATAGGGAGTCTCCTGGGTTTATCAGCTAGAAACAAACTTGCCACACTTCGGAAACAGCCTACCCACTTTCACACTGGTGAAAAAATGAATTCTGGTGGGTTGAGGCTGCGACCGTAGAACTTTACTAAATGCAAATAAATCAGAACGGGATACCCCCTTTTTTTTTTACTGTGGCTTCTTAAAAAAGAAAACAGATCAATGCTTTCATATACAATCCAGGTACAGTTTGGGAATAAATATTTTCACTGGTTACCTTTACATAAGAACATCAGAACAGCCATGCTGGATCAGGCCAAAGGCCCATCTAGTCTAGCTTCCTGTATTTCTATGTGGAAAGAAAAAAATAAAATAAAAGGGGAGAATGAGAAAAGAAATAAGTCTGAAGTCCCAAGGACAGAAATGGACAAGGTGAGCATGCTGGTGAGATACTAGAAAACTCAACAAAAATGACAGTGTCTTGTTCCTCAACCATGGTTCTAACAACAACAACAACAACAACAACAACAACAACAACAACAACAACTCTCACAGATATGTACTCCCACACCAGCATGACAAGAAGATCAGTTGTGTTCCCCATGATATAGCTGAGGGGAAGAAGAGAATCCTTGGTCAAAAATTTTTAGGTTCAGTCCTAACATCCCAGATTTCTGAAGGGCCTCTGGAACCTCCAGATAAGGCTCAGAAAGACCCCACCAGTGAGCAATTGCTGACATTCAGTGTCAACATCGTTGAGTAGGATCGAGTCTTAGTCCACATTAAAATCGTACTAGATCAGTGGTTCCTAATTTTAGATGACCCAGGTATGCAGTACAGTGGTACCTTGTATAAAGGAATTAATTCATTCCAAATTTATTTATTTATTTATTTATTTATTTATTTATTTTCACATTTATATACCGTGCCTATTCACCAGACGTGGGACTCAGGGCGGTTTACAACAAATAAGATAAACAATTAAAAAGCTAAAACATCACCAGTACAAAGCACAAAGTAAGTACAATCAAGAGGGCCAAAAAAACTGCAAACAAGCGGGCCGGGGGGGGGGACCTAATCAGTGCCAAAGGCGTCCCGAAACAGTAGCGTCTTTAGATTTTTCCTGAACGACGCCAGGGACGGAGCCTGCCGCAACTCGCTCAGAAGCTTGTTCCAGAGAGTAGGCGCTGCCACCGAGAAGGCCCGTCCACGTGTGCTATTTTTACGGGCCTCCCTTGGGGTGACGGTCCGGAGCGAGAGGGCCAGGGAGGATCAGGTGGGTCGGGCCGGATCTAATTGTCGGGGGAGACGCTCTGCCAGATAAGCAGGGGCCAAGCCATGGAGGGTTTGTAAACCAAAACCAACACCTTGAACCTTATCAGGGAGGCAACGGGCAACCAGTGTAGGCGGGCCAGGATGGGGGTGGCGCGGTCATAACGATGCGCGCCAACCACCAGCCTGGCCGCCGCGTTCTGGACCCGCTGCAATCGCCGGACAAGGTTCAAGGGGAGCCCCATGTAGAGAGCGTTGCAGTAATCCAGCCTCGACATGACCAGCGCCTGTACCACTGTCCTCAAGGAGCTCTCATCAAGGTACGGGCGATGAGCCTAAGATGGTAAAAGGCCAACCTGGTCATGGCTGACACCTGAGATTCCAGGGTCAGATCCGAGTCCAGGACGATGCCCAGATTCCTCACTCTTTGCGCCAGCTGGAGGGCGGACCCGCCCAGACTGGGAAGAGGGCCACAGTACCCCTCCAAGCCGCCCCCGAAGAACAAAACCTCAGTCTTTCCAGGGTTGAGCCTGAGTCTGTGGGCCCTGGTCCAGTCCAAAACCGCAGGCAGGCAACGATCAAGGGTCTGGACGGCCTCCACTGCACAGGTGGAAAAGGAGAGATACAGCTGCGTGTCATCAGCATACTGATGACAGCAGACTCCAAAACTCTGGATGATCTCTGCCAGCGGCTTCATATAGATGTTAAAGAGCATTGGGGAGAGGGACGACCCCTGAGGCACCCCACAAGAGAGTGTCCAGGGAGCTGACAACTCGCCCCCCAAGCTCACACGCTGGGTGCGACCCTCAAGGAAGGAACGGAGCCAGGACAAAGCCAGACCCCCAATCCCCACCCCCGAGAGCCGCTCGAGCAAGATACCGTGGTCGACTGTCAGGTCGAGAAGGACCAGCAGGGTAGAGCAACCCCTGTCAGCCCTCCTCAACAGATCATCATGCAGAGCAACCAGAGGCGTCTCGGTCCCATGACACGGCCTAAACCCGGATTGGAAGGGATCCAGGACATGGTTCTCCTCCAGGAACGACTAGAGATGCAGGGCGGCGACTCGCTCAATCACCTTGCCCAAAAAGGGAACATTGGCTATGGGACAATAGTTGGACATATCGTCCGTAGCCCAGCTGGATCTTTTAATAATGGGCTTCACCACCGTCTCCTTCAGAAGACTGGGAAAAATCCCATCTCTGAAGGATGCTGAGGCAATTAGTGAAGCCCATTTCGGCATGCTCCCCCCTGCGATCTTAATCAGCCAGGAAGGACAAGGGTCGAACGGAGAAGCCGCAGGCCTGCAATGTCCCAGAGCCCTGGAGGCGTCCACCAGTGTAACAGGCCCAAACTCAACAAACTGGGGCGACCGAGGCGGCCCGACACTAGCCAAGGCGGGGACAGGATCAGCGCAACCGGCGTCCAGCTCGGAACGGATGGCCTCTATCTTGGATTTAAAGAAAGCTGCGAAAGACTCGCTAGTGAAATCACTAGGAGGAGGCCCAGGCGGACCAGGATTGGTGAGGTCTCGGACCACACAGAACAATTCCGCCTGGCGATTCGAGGCCTCACCAATTCTCAGGGCGACAAAAGATCTCCTAGCCGCCCTTATCGCTCGGGAATAGCAACCGGTCAAAGCCTTAACCGCAGCCCTATTTGAAACCGTCCGGGCCTTTCGCCATCTGCTCTCTAGCCTTCTCCGCTCTTGCTTCATCGCCCGCAGTTCCTCGGTAAACCAAGGAGATGAGCTGGCTCGGCATTGGATCAGGCGCTTGGGGGCGATCCGGTCAGCTGCCCCGGCCACCTCCTCATACCACTGCTTAACCAGGGAGTCGACCGGATTGTCATCCAAACCATCTGGAACACTCCCGAGGGCCTCCAAAAACCGCTCAGGGTCCAGGAGCCCCCGGGGACGGGCCCAGATGGAAGGGCCCAGCTCCCTGCGGGGCGGGGTGGCAATCGTAAGGGAAAAAGTCAGCAGATGATGATCTGACCATGACACGGGACGGGCGGTAAGTCTCCCGACCCCCAGATCAAAGCCCCGCTATGTGGAGGCAAAAACCAGGTCCAGGGTGTGTCCACCTTTGTGGGTGGGGCCAATGACTAATTGGGACAGGATCATGGAGGCCATGGACTCCATGAATTCCAGAGCTGCTCCCGACAGCCCAGCCTCGGCATGCACATTGAAGTCCCCCACCACCAATAGGCGAGGGGACCTCAAAAGTGCAGCCGAGATGAACTCGGAGAGCTCTGGGAGGGAGAGTGCAGGGTCGCGGGGAGCGCGGTACACAAGCACTATCCCAAACCTGTTCCTCTGGCCCACCACAAGGTGGAGACATTCCAAACCTGGACTCACCAACGTCGCGGATCTGCTGACATGAAAGGAGTCCCGAACCACAATGCCCCCCTCCCGCCCCTCCGCTCTGCCCAGCTGCTGCACACAGTAGCCCCGGGGGCAAAGAAGGGCGAGAGAAGCCCCACCCCCCTCACCCACCCAGGTCTCTGTGAGGAATGCTAGGTCGGCACACTCATCCACGATCAAATCGTGGATAAGAGGGATCTTATTATGCACCGACCTGGCATTAATCAGCAGGCAGGACAGGCCGGGGGTGCAGACGGGTTGGATCCCTGCCATTTGGCAGTGAGCCGGCAGGTCAGAGCGTTGGACAGGCTGTAAATGCCTGTCCCAAGCTCTCCTTACCCGATTGGCCCACCGACCCCAAGGGTGTCTCCCGCGGCCCGACACCACCCCAATTGGGCACCCAGCAGGCTCCATAAGATATTAAATTATGTTAAGCAAATTTTCCTTTATACAAATTTCCCATAGGAATGGATTGAAAACAGAGTGATCCAATGTTTATGTTGTACAGATTTGCCCCATAGGCGATTATGTTAAGCATATTTCCCCTATCTCCAGAATTTTTTATGTTGTACAAATTTTATGTTACACAAACCCTTTGTTATACAAGGGTCCACTGTACTTTGGACTCTGGAAGTTCAGTCATGGCAACTGGACTTCTTGGGAAAAGAAATCCAGTTGCCATGACTCAACTTTCAGATAAACACACCTGGATGACTGAGAATCTTCACAGCCACGGTAGTTTGGACTACAGTTCCCAGAAGTCTTCACCACCAGCTATGCTGACCAGGACTTCTCGGAGTTGCAGTCCAATGAAACTTGGCTTACCCACAGTACAGGATTTCTCTCCTGGTCAAGATCTGTCTAGCTCCCTCCCTTGTAGCATTTCTAGGCAGTTAAAGACCTAAAATTATTGTTTAGGGAGGATTCTCAGATCAGCTGTATGCAATGGTTTCCCTTCCCTTCCTGGATCTCAGAATTTTATTTCCTGCACTTTTGTGCCGCCATCTCGTTTTATCTCTTTTTTTATCTTAAGAGCCTCCTGGAGCAGTGGTTAAATGCCTGTACGGCAGGTAAAATTCTGCTCATGACCTGGGGTTCAATCCCAGGTAGCCGGCTCAAGGTTCACTCAGCCCTCCATCCAGTAAAATGAGTACCCAGCTTGCTGGGGGTGGGGGCAATGTGTAGCCTGCATACTCTAATTAAAACTGCAAAGCACCCAGAGACTACTTGAAGTGGTATGGGGCAGTTTATAAGCAGAACACTTTTTTGTTTCATTATATTTTTATGTTGATTGCTATCTTAGGGACTTGGAAAATCCGCTGTGTTGCGATTCCCACGCATGGGGACACAAAAGATTCGGTTCTTTAAACTGCACCTCTGGGGGCACAGAACTGCGTTTTAAACCGGTGACCATCCTGGGGGGAAATCTACTGGTTAAAAATCCACATCAGAACTGAGACAAGCTTTGTACCACCACAAGACCAGGTACTTGTCAAACTCACTGGGTCCCGCTTAAGTGGGTGTGGTTGCATTTTTTTCCCTTTTAAGTCCCTTGGCCGTGGGGACACAATTGTATTAACCGCATCTTCAAGCAGTTTGAAGCAGTTTTTAGTGGTTGTGGGATAGCAGCCTCTCTCTCTGAGCCTTTTCACACGACCCTTAAGATCCGCTGGCCACTTAAATTCGGACCAGAGATCTTAGGGGTTTGTTGCTGTTCCTGCGTTCCCACCCCCTCCGCACTCCTGGCTGCTGGCTGCGTGAGGGGAGGGAGAAAAAAGGAAGAAAAGAATGCCGCTCACCTCCGTTCTGCCGTCCCAGCACTGCATTCAGATCTCTTAAAGGGGCGGGGGGCAAAAAAAGAACAAACAGAAGGAAGGAGAGCCCGGCAGTCACTACGTTATATCCACATCAGGAATTTTGACCTCCGGAGAGCAGGTACCTGAAAAGTGCGCTGGGTCGCGTTTAGGTGGGCGTGGTCGCACTTAATTATCTGTAAACTCCGGAGCTGGTGGGGAAACAATTTTAAGCTCCAGAGCTGGGAGCCATTTGCGGCGGAGTTTAGGGGTCGTGTACAAATACCTTCTCTCTCTCTCTCTCTCTCTCATTCATCGATTTTGTAGACTCTGGGAAAGGTAAACAACTTGGTTACAAAAGAGGCGGGAGGCGTCTTCTTTAGATGATATCCACCTTCTCCATACATGCTCATTGTGATGTCCACAGTTTGCTGGGTGGTGGTGGTGGTGGGGTTGTTGTTTTGTCTTGTTTTGTTTGGTGTGCCGTTATGCCTTTGTGTCATTATATGCACATTCTGTCGATTTGGGAGCTGAAGGAAGGGTCAGTGGGCCGAAAAGCCATGAATGGCCCCTGCCCACCCCACCCCCCCCTTGTCATTACCAGGTGAATCTTGTGCCTGGTTCCTATTTCCCTCCGCAGGGCCCTGATAAAAGCCTGGGGCCGACGACAACGAGAGAATTCAAAAGGGAGCCTTAAAACCAGCATAGCTAATTGAGGCTAATTAGTATGGCGGAAGCTGAGCTTTGTACTGTAGAGGTTCCCATGCCCTGCTGTACCTCCACCTGATCGCCTTGTCCAGGGGTAAACGCAGGAGGCCACCGCCAATTATATCATAACCTCTTCAAACGCCGATCCACTCCAGCTAATTTTATCCTATTAAACAGGCGGAAGGATTCAGAATAAAGGTTTCTCCCCCAAAAGGTTCAATTACCAGTGTCTCTGATTACCATCTCAACATTCGTATATGCTATAGTTAAATACTTCTCTCTCTCTCTCTCTCCTCTCTCTCCAATCTCTTTTTATTTGCTTTCTTGATTGAGATGAAAAGGCAGTATTAAGTGCACGTCTTTTCAACTCTGACGAGGGACATTAATAAAGCGTTGAAAGTGGGGGAGAAAAGGAATCCCCCCCCTTTTTTTTTTGCTATTAGTGCAGTTAATCAAAGTCAAGTTTAGAAGCCCTCAAAGAAGAGCATCGATCAGTGGGAGGGGAGTAAACATCTCACAGCATTCCTGCATTTTGGGCTGGCAAAAGTAAACCCTTATAAGGTCTGAGCTCTCAAGAGAAAATAAAGAAAGAAACAAAGATTGGGGCGGCAGGGGGGGGGGGAGCTGATCACCTTTGCCAGAAACCAGAGGGTGTGGTGGTGGGATAAGGAGGACGAGTGATCGTTACAACACTGAGTGCCATTTGTAAGTGTGCCTAATACTGTAATGTTAATAAGTATCAAAAGAAATGGGGCA
>JAHTLZ010000268.1:3069833-3080907 GCA_023846285.1 Phrynocephalus versicolor | reverse complement strand
TATCTATCTATCTATCTATCTATCTATCTATCTATCTATCTATCTATTGCAGCCCCCAGCCTATCGTGGGCGTTAGGGACCCAAACTGACCCACAATAATTGAAAATCCATGATATGAAGATTAAGAGTCGAGTCAGGACTAGGTGGGGGGCTATCTGGGGCCTCTTGTACTTACCCCAGGCGCTGCCCCAAATGGGCCTCTGACAGCCTTCTCAGTGACTTTCCGGTCACTTCCGGTTCACTAAGAAGCATTTCTCAGGCCTCCAACATGTCTAGAAAGGCCCTCAGAGGCCCCAAAAGTGCTTTCTAGCCATCCAGAGGTCACTTCCAGTTTTCCGGAAGTCACTTCCAGTTTGGCAAGAAGCACTTCCCGATGAGCCTGGGAAGGCCATCAGAGGCCGGTGCCAGGCCTGGACTAAGTACAGGAGACCTGATACAGGCCTCTACAGCTTATCTCGGGGGTGGTGGTGGTGGTGTTCATATACTGTGAAAGGCCGGAGGGTTACTGTATCTACCTACAGGAATATAGATAGATAGATAGATAGATAGATAGATAGACAGACACACATATACATACAGTATACATATACATATACATATACACCCACACACACAGCGGTACCTCGATTTACGAATTTAATCTGTTCCGAATGCATGTTCTTAAGTCGAACTACTCTTAAGTCGGGGTACCTATCTAAAAAAATTGAAAAAATAAGTTCAAAAATCAAAAATGTGGAAAAAATATTTGCAAGTCGAGCAGACCATATCTAAAATTTGTAAGGCTGCAGTTAAAATGCCAACAGTTTTCCACTCTTAAGTCGAATTGCTCTTAAGTCGAGCTGCACTTAAGTCGGGGTACCACTGTATGTATAGCATATTGTGCGGAAATATTAACTTGCTATATTAACGGAGCTTAACTGATTAACTAGCTTCATTACTGATTAGTTGCATAGCAGACACTGGAATTCTAACCGCCTTCAGACTCCATTTGTAATAGACTCTCACCGACCCTGACACTAACTGTTTAAAAAGGGCTAAAAGATTCAGAGGTAAGGAGGGAGCTATTGCCTATTGATTATTGAATGATTGACATTAAGTGCAGCCCCCTCCCAGGCATCATATGCAGCTTGCAATATTTCCAACAAGCAATGTCGAACGATAGAATTTTAGAGTTAAAAGACAACCCAAGGGCCGTGTCTAGTTCAACCTCCTGCCAGTTCAAGACATCCATTGCTCAAGTAGAGCCAGGCTGCCACTCAGTCCCATTGATATATTTATTTGCCTGCCAGACTAGACTCAGATGAAGGCGGAATGAAAATTGGTGGAAGAAATGCCAATTATTTAAGATATGGAGATCACGCCAACTTGGTGACAGAAATCATCAAGGGCCTGGAACTAGGGATGGGCACCAGATGAAAAATGAAATGCTGATTCGTCAGTTTGTTATGTAATGAAACGAAACGAAACGAACTGAGGGAGCAGTGTTTTGTTAGTAACAAAATGAACTGCCTTTTTAAATTTGAAACAAACCTATTCATTTCTCTGTAAAATGGCTCCCCCTGGGTCCTAGAGGCACCAAGTTTGGTGTGAACCTTCCTTGGACTCTCCCCTTTAAGCCCTCCAAATTTGGAGAGATTTGGGGTTCAGGGGGCCACGTTTACTCAACTTCAAAGGGGGGTGCCCCAGGAAAAAAACATTTCTAATTGCAATGTGATGGTCTTCAAAATAGAGATCCCAGGCAGCCAGCAGTGTGGAAATCACAGTGGCGCTTCCTCAAACTCTCCCCTTGAAGCACCCCCAATTTGGAGAAGTTTGGGGTACAGGGGGCCAAGTTATACACACATCGCATATTGCGCAGAAATATTAACTTGCTACATCACTGAGCTTACCTGGTTAACTAGCTTCATTTCATTTTTCATTTTTTAAATTGTTTTGGGGTTGTTAAAAACAAAATGAATTTTTTAAAAAAAATTCATTCCGTTTTTCATTTGTTTTATTTTTCGTTTTTTAATTTTTTAAAACTCGTGCTGACCAGCTGGCCTGCGGGCTAGGTTGGCACAGTTTTTCTTCTTCTTACTGCACTGACTAGCTGGCCTGCGGGCTGGGTCAGCACATTTTTTTCTTATTGCCCCAACCAGCTGGCCTGCGGTCCGGGTTCACATGTTTTTTAAAATTATTATTTTCTTATTGCGCCGACCAGCTGGCCTACCAGCTGGGTCGGTGTGGTTTTTTAAAAAACATTTTTTCCTTATCATTGGCATATTTTTTATTTTTTTTATTTTTTTATTTTTTACTTATCATGTTGACCACCCGGCGCACGGGTTGGGTTGGCGTGTTTTTTTTTTTTTACCCCCTACTTGATTGTGCCTGATCGGGTGGGGGAAAGGGCAGGCTTTTAAAACTTTTTTCCCCAACGAAGGCCCGTGCTACAGCTGATTGGCGGTGGCTTCGGGGGGGGGTAGCCTGCAGTTTCCCCTGCATTGGAGGGGAACAGCTGGCTTTTCCCCATAGGAATTGATTCCTTCAATGCATTTCTATGGGAAAATGAAAAACAAAGTGAACAAAATGGAAATTTCCATTTTGTTTCATTTCGATTTTCTTTTATGGTTCTGTTCATTATTCGTTTCATTACATAATGAAACGAATAACAAATAACAAAATAAATTAAAATTTGTTTCATGCCCATCTCTACAAGTTATTCAACTCCAAAGGGGTGCCCCCAGGAAAAAACATTTGTAATTTAAAAGTATTTGAAAATACTGACCCCAGGCATCCAGCAGCATAGAAATGGCAGGTGAGCTTCCTCGAGCTCTCCCGTGTAACCCCTTAAAATTTGGAGTTTTGTGTTTCAGGGAACAGAGTTATTAAGCTCCAAAGAAGATGCGGGAGTACTTAATGGAAGGAGTGTGTCTGGCATGATTTACTAATTATAGGGTTAATTTACAGCTTCCCCTCAGTGTTGTGATCCACACGCCTTCAACTAAGCACCCCCTGCAGCTCCTTTGGAGTTTAATAACTCCATTCTCTGAAACCCAAAACTTTCCCAATTTCAAGGGGTTACAGAGGACAGCTTGAGGAAACTCCTCTGCCATGTCCATGCTGCTAGATGCCTGGGATCAGTATTTTCAAATACTTTTCAATTACAAATGTTTTTTCCTGGGGCACCCCTTTCGAGCTGAATAACTTGGTTCCCTATACCCCAAATGTCTCCAAATTGGGAGTGCTTCAAGGGGAGAGCTTGAGGAAGCTCCACTGTAATTTCCATGCTGCTGGAATCATTGCAATCTTGCATGCTGCCTTTAGTAGGTTTGGCTGGGAAGGACCTTTCTGGACTGGAGTGACTGTCAAACTATCCAGTATTTATTTATTTATTTATTTATTTATTTATTTATTTATTTATACCACCCATCTTCCAGAGGAACTCCAGGCAGTTAATAACACCAATCAAACGACAGAAGAATAAAACAATGGAGTAGATAGATTAGCTATACAGTAGGACCCCCATATTCACTGATTCATTATCCACTGATTCAGTTGTCCACAGTTGGCAGAGGGAAAAAATTAAATAATTCAGCAGCCACAAAGCAAGGTGTAAAGCAAGCTGTTGTCACAAACAGCAGCTGTAAAGCAAGCTACTGTCTCAAAACAGCAGTCATAAAGCAATCTACTGCCAGGAAACAGCAATTTGGAGGTGGGTGGGCAGGTGTTCTCTCTTATCCACGGTTTTCATTATCCACGGGAAGGCCTGGAACCAATCCCCACTGGATACCGGGGTCCTACTGTACTAATACTAAAAACAGTACTAACCGATTGTTCCTTCCCATGTCTCTCTGCTCTGTGTCTCCTTCCCTCTGTTTTGTCTGTTGAAAGCAGGCAGCGACCCTGTTGAGCCCTGTTGCTACAAGCAGTCATGTTTTCTCAGTTTGCTGTTTGATCAGTCAATCTGTAAGTAATGAAACTTGTCATTCTTTCTCTTATGTCTCAGAGTGAGTTCTTGAGACTTGGAGCTGTCCTGCGCCATGAAACCTGGCACAAAATTCAAAAGCCTGCAAACTCTGCTCCCCTCAATTTCTAATTGTCCAAGAAGGAAAAATAAAGAGGGTACATTTATCTGTAAGACATTTTATGAAGACTTTTCATGCATACAAGCTCTGCTCTGCTTCCTGTGTTCCCTCCAACAATGGTAGTTGCAACAACCTTCTAGCAATGCTAGTTGCTCATTTAGGCATACAAAAAGACCCATTGCAATAACATCAGCCTTTTAGACTGCCTCCTCTTGTTTTTTCCGCACTGTTTGTGAACGAGGGTAGTATATTAAAATGTTTTCTTCCCCTGCCCTCATTAGCATCATGAGCCAATTGTGTTGAGCTAATACTGGAGAAGCCTGGTGGAAGAGCACACGAGGTTCAGAAAAATAGGCAATTTAATAGGAAAAGAATGGCGTGGCTCGGAATTGTTATTTATTTATTTCTTAAATAGCCATTTCACTGGAGAATTATTGCATGATTTGTGTATAATTTGGCGAGGATGGTTATTTAAATATAAATGGGAAAAACATGTAATTTTTTTCCAGTGGCTATCTTCTTCCTCATGGTACATCTCCATAATTTTTAATAGTGCAATAAACAAAAGAGTGTTTTTTTAAAAAAAAAGGAGAAGAAAACAACACCATCTGAAAAGAAGATAATTGGGCCTGTATGTGTTTATTGTAATTTGAATGTGCTTCAATTAACTTTGCTTCATAATTGCTAGTTCTGCTTCTTTTTTAAATATATATAAAGGAAATTCAAATTGGATTTTGTTATTTTTTGTGTATGTGTGAAATTTGTTTTCAGTGTTATTAACAATGTTGTGGGCGGCGGGGGGGGGGAGAACATCGCCCCTTCTTTGCTGATTGCTTTACTGGGGCATCTCTCTCCGCGAGACCACATAGATTTCTCTGTTTTCCCTACATGAAATGTTGTGTATTACTAATTTCGTATTCCGTCAAGTTTTATGGCAGGAAGTTCTGGCTTAATATTGTTGGCTAAAAGTTATTTTATGATGCTTGGTAGCAGCCTAATTCTCCTTGAATTGTGTTATATTGCTCTTTGTTTAGATTTAAGAAATGTTGCAATCAAGTTGCCTCCACGTTAGGGTGACCCGATGAATAAGCGGCATCCAAAATGATACCCTAGAGCAGGCATGTCCAAAGTCAGGCCCAGGAGCCAAATCCGGCCCATTTTCAAATTTCAAGCGACCCACAGCCTCTTCTCCCCACCTGCTCAGCCTGTCAGGCATCGCCACTGGCTGGCCCCTCTCCATACCAGATAGAGATGTCAGCTTGCAGTTTTACTGTTTGTCTGTCCTCCCTGCCTGAGTCTGTCCCTCCAGCCACTCAGCCACCCTCCCCACCCCACCCCGGCCCTGTTGCTGCAGTGTCCTACCCGCCTCCTCACATGTCCTAGAGCATGCACGGGTGCCAAAGGTGGCACTCGGAGCCCTTTCTGTGGGCACCCGACATCGCCCCTTCATAGCCACCTGTATACAGGTTAAATTACTGTATTGGCACTTTGCAAAAAAAATTAGTGGGTTTTGAATTGCAGTTTGGGCACTTGGTCTCTAAAAGGTTCGCCATCCCTGTCCTAGAGGCTTGTCCAAAGTCTGGCGGGGGGGGGGGGCGGCAAATGTGACTGAATGTTCAGCCCCCACACATTTTCACCTCACCAAATCTGGCCCTCCTTGCAAAAAGTTTGGACACCCCTGCCCTATAGGATAGGATGAAAATCCAAAAGGACCTTTGACAGATTACAGTGCTGGGCCAAAGCTAACAGAATGCGTTTCAACAGAGAGAAATGGTAGAGTGCTGCATCTAGGTAAAAAGAATGAATTGCACAGATATAGGATGGGAGATACCTGGCTGGAAAATAGTACCTGTGAAAGGGATCTGGGAGTCTTGGTGGACCACAAGATGAACATGAGTCAGCAGTGTGATGCGGCGGCCAGGAAAGCCAATGCAATTCTTGGTTGCATCAACAGAACCATAGTGTCTAGATCAAGGGAAGTGATAGTACCACTCTATTCTGCTCTGGTCAGACCCCACCTGGAGTACTGGGTCCAGTCCTGTGCACCTCAATTTAAAAAGGATGTTGACAACCTCGAGTGGGTCCAGAGGAGGGCGACCAGGATGGTTGAGGGTCTGGAGGAAATGTCTTATGAGGAACGGCTTAGGGAACTGGGAATGTTTAGCCTTTCAAAAGAAGGCTGAGGGGGGATATGATAGCTATGTTTAAATATTTGAAAGGATGAATTGCACAGATATAGGATGGGGGATACTTGGCTGGAGAACAGTACCTGTGAAAGGGATCTGGGAGTCTGGGTGGACCACAAATTGAACATGAGTCAGCAGTGTGATGCAGTGGCCAAAAAAGCCAACATGATTCTTGGTTGCATCAACAGAGCCATAGTGTCTAGATCAGGAGTCCTCAAACTTTTAAAACAGGGGGCCAGTTCACTGTCCCTCTGGCACTGTTGGGGGCCAGACTATACAGTATGACCCTGTATCCGCTGATTCACCATCCACAAAGTCAGTCAACCGCAGATAGCAAGCAGCAGTGCAAGGGCCCAGGCTTGGCAGCAGGCCTGCAAAACTGGGTGCAAAGGAGGAGGAGGAGGAGGAGGCTGCATGGCTGGGGAATGCCCGTCCGCCTGGCTCCAACATTGGCAGCAACAGCAGAGGCTGCAGAGCCTGGAGCACCCGCTCGCTTGCCTGAGAAGGAGAAGATGGAGGTGGAGAAGGATGGAGAGGAAGGCAGTGGCAGGCAGGCAGGCTGGCAGAAGTGTCTGTTGGCGGCGGGCAGCAGAGCCCCATGGACTTTTTGCAAGGCTTCCTCCCCCTCCTCCCCCTCCCCCTCCCCCTCCTCCTCTTCCTCCTCCTTGTTGTCTGTCTCTCCCCCCCAACCCAATCTGCTCCGGCCTGTCCCATGCCCTCATCTCTCCACTGCCATTGCTGCCCGTCAGCAGCAGGACGGAGCCCTCCATGCAGGTCTCACTAAGCTGCCCTCTCCTCCTCCTCCTCCTCCTCATCTCTCTCGCCTCCCTCCACCCCATCCAGTCCAGCCTGTCCCACGCCCCCATCTTTCTTTTGCTGTTGCTTTGGTTTAGATTGAGGACCCCTGGTCTAGACCAAGGGAAGTGATAGTACCACTCTATTCTGCTTTAGTCAGACCCCACTTGGAGTACTGTGTCCAGTTCACTGCACCTCAGTTTTAAAAGGATGTTGACAACCTCGAGCAGGTGCAGAGGAGGGCGACCAGGATGGTTGAAGGTCTGGAGGAAATGTCTTACGAGGAACGGCTTAGGGAACTGGGAATGTTTAGCCTGACAGGGGATATGATAGCTATATGTTCAAATATTTGAAAGGATGTCATATTGAAGAGGGAACAGGTTTGTTTTCAATGGCTTCAGAGACTAGGACTCGGGGCCATGGTTTCAAACTACAGGAAAAGAGATTCCATTTGAACATTAGGAAGAACGTAGTGACGGTTAGAGCTGTTTGGCAGTGGAATATGTTGCCACAAAGGAGGGTGGTGGAGTCTCGTTCTTTGGGGGGTTTTAAGCAGAGGCTGGATGGGCATCTGTCGAAAATACTGTGATGGGGGTTCCTTCATGGCAGGGGGTTGGACTAGATGGCCCTTGAGGTCTCTTCCAACTCTATGATTCTATGATTCTAAGTGGAGGGGGAGGTTTCTGGGTTTGTCTAGCCATTCATTCCCCCCCCCCCACAGTCTGGGTTATGTTGCACTTGGATTAGTAGTTTGATGAGATAAATGTGTTATAAATAAGTAACAATATTAACCTTGGCAGCGCCTGGCAGACAGAAGTTTATTGAAACCTATGTACATCTTAATAATACTGATGTACTTTCTTACACAAAAGCTAGGGACAAATATATATATTTGTCGGCAATTTCATTGACAGGTCAAGTGTCTGCACTTCCCTTTTTCCACCCAAGAGCAGCGTTTGCTCTGCTTGTATTGTGACGATATTTGGTTTGGATGATACAGAAGCGAACAGGCGAGACTCCAGCCAAATAAGGGAAGCCCGCAATATCCACTGCTGAGCCGTTTTGCTTAATCTCTGCTTTATGCGCAGAAACAAATTAGGACACAAACATAAAATGAACATTAAATGAATGGACATATCGATCTTCACAGCTTTCCCCTTTCGGTGGTCGGCTGTGCAATTGCTTTGCTTTTTAAGAAAATCCACATTTTCCTTTCTAGCTTCCTTTCCCCACTTTCATATCGAAAAGCACAGTCCTTTGAGACATTCTCAGGAGGAGGATTGCACACAGCTCGCAAGGATCCTAATCATGTTTAACTGCAGAGTGCAGACCATCCTAGAGGATCTATCTACTCCGTGCCACAGGAGGTGGTGATGGCAACTGGCCTGGATGCCTTCCAAAGGGGATTGGACAGATTCCTGGAGGAAAAGTCCATCACAGGTGACAAACCATGGGCGTTTATACATGACCCCTAAACTCCGGGGCAAATGGCTCCCAGCTCCGGGGCTTAAAATGTTTCCCCACCAGCTCCGGAGTTTAGAGGAAATTAAGTGCGACCCCGCCCACCTAAGCACGACCCAGCGCACGTTTCTTGTACCTGCTCTTGTGAGGTGAAAAATCCTTGATGCGGATGTGCCGGGCTCTCCTCGCTTCTTTTTGTTGTTGTTTTTTGCCTCCCGCCCCTTTAAGAGAAGGAATCAGGAAGTGACGGGGCTCAGAGCAGCTTCCACCGGCACCGGGAGGTAAGCCTTTATTCTTTTGTCCCTTTTTCCCTCCCTCCCCTCACGCAGACAGGAGAAAGGAAGTGCGGAGGGGTGGGGACGGAGGAACAGCAACGAACCCCCAAGATCTCTGGTCCGAATTTAAGGGGCCAGCGGATCTTAGGGGTCGTGTGAAAAGGCCCTAAGATGGAGATGTCTCATCTCCAGACTTAAAACCAGAGTACTTCAAGGGCCAGATGCAGGGGAGTGGCATCAGGAGACAGATACCTAGTATCGTGCGCTCCCAGATGAAAGAGGTGGTGATTAGACCACTCCTTAAAAAAAACTAAGCTGGACCCAGGGCTAGTGATTAAAAAAGCAACACCTACAAGTTGCTGCAAACACACACACACACACACACCTTTCCTCCCCCCCCCCCGGGAACTGGTGACCAAGGAGCCCCATCAGCTCCCCAACCTCACTAGGCACTCTCCTTCCTGCTCACAGCCACAGCCACTGGGAGCCGCGCTCTGATTACCAAGCCCATCTCTCATCTGACGACTCACTATTGACAGCCATTATGCAAGTTTAGCAATGGAAGGCAGGGTGGGGTAACTGTGGCGGAAGGATACGCGCTGCACATGAGGAGGGTGGAAGGACATAGGCCCAGGGAAGTTGAGGGGTATGACTGTGGTAGTGTGAGCCTAGATCAGGGGTCCTCAACCTAAGGCCCCGGGGCCGGATGTGGCCCCCCAAGGTCCTGAATCCGGCCCCCGGGACCAATTGCAACCCCCCCACCTACCCCCTGCTTTGCGAGCAAGCCTGCCTCCGCAGCTGCTTCTATTGCTGAGCCAGTTCAAAGCAGTGGGCTATGTCACTTCTCCCAATCCCCCCAACTACCGCCCAGATGATCAGCATGCTGATCTAGCATGCTGGCTAGTGGGGAATTCAAAGTGGGAGAGCTAGGCAAGGTCCCCCACTCACTCCCCCCTTTTTTCCATGTTGGACTTTTTTTTGGGGGGGGGACTGTGGTCCAGCCCCCAGTGGTGTCTGGGCCATGGTGGACTGGCCCACTGTTTGAAAACTTTGAGGACCTCTGGCCTAGATGCTACAAAATGGTGCTTCCCTTCCTCCCACGCACCATGAAAGCTGCCTTGGTGGCTGAGGTAGCGGCAGCGGCAGCTGCTGTGCTGCGAGTTTTCAGCTCAAGTGGGGGGAGTGGGGGGGTTTCTGCAATGGCCGGCGGGCCAGATTCAGGACCTTGGCGGGCCTGATCTGGCCCCCGAGCTGTAATTTGAGGACCCCTGGCCTAGTGGCCTGCCAAAGGGGGCTTGTGGCATCTTCCAAGCAGGGCAAGGGGTCACCACAACATGAGGGATGGTATTAAAGGGTCGCAGCATTAGGAAGGTTGGGAACCACTGATTTAGATCCTTGGATTAAGTGAAGGTCATTTGCCAAGATGCGTCCAAATTCAAGTAGGTATTAAGTTGAGTGGAGAGCCAAAAGAATGGGAGCATCCAAAGGGACCTCGAGTCAAAAGAGACTTTCTCTCTTTTGACTCGTGATTATAAGTTGAGTAGCCCTTGGGCCAGATGGTTTTGTGGTATAGAAATTGAACAAATAAAATAAACAAATTAATTAATTAATTAATTAAGAAGCAAGCTTTAGAAAAGGGTTGTTTGTTCCCACTACTGAGCTGCAGTCATATGAATGCAAATTATCAATGCCACTGTTTCAAACTTCATGCTTTGGCGAGGGAATGTTTTTCCAGTTAAAAGAGTGTTTCCCAAGCTTGAGGAATCCAGGTTGCTGCAACTGCCAGAAATCCAGGGCAGCACAGCTAATGGTGAAGGCTTATGGGAGATGCAGTCCAACAACACCTGGGTTACCCAAGCTTGAGAACTCAAGGGAAATCCCACTAAAATTAGCACCATTACATTTAGATGTAAGTAATTGCTGATGCATGGCCAGGCAGCTAATAAAATCCTATTACAGTGGTACCCTAACTTAAGAGCAGCTCGACTTAAGAACAATTCGAATTAAGAGCAGAAAACTGCTGGCATTTTAACTGCCGCCTTACAAATTTTAGATATGGTCTGCTTGACTCACAAATATTTTTTCCATTTTTTTATTTTTTAACTTATTTTTTCAATTTTTTTATATAGGTACTCTGACTTAAGAGTAGTTTGACTAAAGAGCATGCATTCGGAATGGATTAAATTCGTAAGTCAAGGTACCACTGTATAGGAAAAATGTGTCTTATAAATAAGAAGGAAGAAAGGAAGAAAGAAAGAAAGAAAGAAAGAAAGAAAGAAAGAAAGAAAGAAAG
>JAHTLZ010000268.1:3054534-3069823 GCA_023846285.1 Phrynocephalus versicolor | reverse complement strand
AAGAAAGAAAGAAAGAAAGAAAGAAAGAAAGAAAGAAAGAAAGAAAGAAAGAAAGAAAGAAAGAAAGAAACTTGAAAAAATTCTATGAAAAAGTTTATACAAAATCAGTAGGGGGGAAAAAGCAACACTTACAAGTTGCTGCTAAAACAAGGAAAAACGCCTCCAGAGATTTGGCTCGAAAACATGAGCAGGAGATGAACATGGACAACAAATGATATATGAAAAAGATTTTTTTGCTGCTGAAACTTGTGAAGAAAAGAACGCACAGCAAGGGAAAACATTCCAAAAATGCAGAAATGGGGTTGGGGGTGGGAATACAGAAACCCAGTGCTTTTTAACTATCAAAAAGAGTTGGCATGAAAAACTAGTGATGTTGGTTGTGTCTTTAAATAATATACATTTTTATTTGAATATTCAAATTGCCAGCCAGGATATTGCATATGTGGTGCCCAGAATGCCACCAATAAATGGAAATCCTTGCATAATAATAGTAATGTAGGCAAGCAAATAGATTATCTCTTAGTTAATCAGAGGCATGAATACAGTAAAAAGGTACCTCAGAGGTGACATAATTCCGATAACATCTCAGCAGTTCACCTGAACTGAAAAGAAACACACAAAAGAAAAGGAAAACCCACAGAAATCCGGAAAGAAACAATGCCCCTTACTGATATATAGAAATAATTCCCTGATACTTGACACCTAGTGTAACAACAAAGGATGGAGTGAATAAATTAAACAGCTGATTGAAGGGAGAAAACCAGTGGCACTTATTTCAATGGATGTTGATAATGGGTCAGAAACGTGAAATATAATACTGAAAAAATAGGATACTCAGTGTGGTATAGTCTGAGTACAGGCTACTATAGCCTATAGTGGATACAGCAATGGACTAAGACTCAGGAGGTAACGGTAAAGGTAAAGGCTCCTCCCGCACATGCGTACTAGTCGTGCCCGACTCTAGGGGCGGTGCTCATCTCTGTATTCAAGCCGAAGAGCCAGTGCTGTGCAAGTCCATGGCCACGTGGCCGGCATGGCTGCAAGGAAACACTGTTTTACCTTCCCACTTTTAATGGCAGTACCTATTTATCTACTTGCATTGACATGCTTTCGGACTGCTAGGTTGGCAGGAGCTGGGGTTATCAGTGGGAGCTTGCTCTGCTGTGTGGCACCCGGGATTTGAACCACCAAGCTTCTGACTTTGTAGCAGACAGTTTTTGGAAGCCTTACTTCACGCCTATCTCATTGCTGTTCGCGGTCCCGCTTGGGACTGGTACGAAGTAATCTAACTGCATGTCCATTGCGGATGAGGGGAGTTTGTCCTACCACGCCCCGTGAACTGTGATTTAAGCGGGATGAGAGATTCCCCTCCCTGGCCACGGGAATCTCCTTGTTACGCTTCTCATTCCAAGAAGAGTGCCCGTCAGGTAAAGCTTATCACGCAACATGCCATTCTCCATCTACTGGCAGGAATGCAAAGTGCCATTCGCCAGTACATTCCCTATGGAGTCAGCAAGGCAGTGCAGCAAGGTTTAAAGACAAATGCCTCAAACTTAGCTCCGTAACGCATCGAAGGCAAGGCATCGGAGAATCGAAACATCGAAAAACAGAAAGTTGGGCCGGAAAAAAAATGAGGAACAAAGGCATGGAATTTCACATCTCATCACGGAACGAGGATGTGTGGTAACAGTCATGCCGGTATCATCCAACATGCCCGTGCATACACGGGAACAGGGACAGAACCGGAAGAAGACCATGTGACCGCGACCGACATCAACACGCAACGAACTTCCTCCCGGGACGAGAATGGATGTGAAGTAACCGTCTTAGTCCACTGAGCCACCACACCCCAGACTCAGGAGATTTACGTTCAAATCCTCACTCAGCCATGGTAGAACTAATAAAACCACTCCTTTAAAATGTCCCTTACCTTGAAGGCTCTGTTAAGGTTGCTAATTACATCATTTCTCACTTGAGGACACAAAACAACAAAACAGCAGACCTCCCAGACATAGAAGGATTGGAAGATACCTTGGAGGTCTTGTAGTCCAACCCCTCGCCCAAGGCAGGAGACATGAATATTTTTGCCAAAACATTAAAACTAAAGGAAGAGGATGATTTAGCTTCTTTGGTGAGTGCCTTCTCAATCACATCTATCAAACAGGAATGGTTAGCTCTCGCTGATGCAGGAAACCTTTTGGCAATGTCGCACAAGAAATGGAAATTATTGCCAAAAAGAGGAAAATGCCAAAGGTGATGGAATCTGCAGAACAATCGATTTTATAAGTCTGTTGCTTAAGGATGCCTATATAGTTGAATTTATAAGAAGCACAATGAAAGATCTGGAGTCCTACAATCTAGTTTTTGGAGAATGCTTTGGAATTGGGGAAGCGCTATTCTCCTTGTAGGTGTTGGAGGACAGATGCCAAGATATGAATGTGGCCATGATGTATTTACTTTATTGACTAAGAAGAAACCTTTGACAAAGTTCAACACAACAGGCAGTCGGAGCTGTTGGTAAACAGTGGTTGTAATTCAAGAGATATTTGTATCCATGGCAACCTATGCTAGCAACAGAATGCAGCTCTGAAAGTTGAAAGTCAATCTTTAGGCAAGCATTTACTTATCCAAATTACAATAAACATTGTCAATGGAGAGGTAAATACAAATCACATCTGGATTCTTTGCACCACTAATTTCAGAGCCAGGGGAACAGGGAGGTTAGGGCAGAACGGATGGGAAGGCTACAAAAGCAGTCTTTTTGCATTTCCCTTTTAAGAAGGAATCAACTCTGGCTGTGGCATTGCCCTTTTAAAGTCCTCCACTCACTCCCTTCCTAGTGGCTGCCTTAAGAAGCTGATTGGGATATACTCCTGGAAGACAGATATCTAGTCTCATGCACTCCCAAACGCATCTGGTGGGGCTGCTGTGAGATACAGGAAGCTGGACTAGATGGGCCCTTGGCCTGATCCAGCATGGCTCTTCTTATGTTCTTATGTTCTTATGAGGCTATGAAAGAGGATGGGGGGATAAGAACAAAAGAACACTCTGCAGATTGTTACTGGTGGCTTTTTAAAAGAAATGGGATATTCAGTACTATAATTATCCTATTTGGAAGTTCTAACTGCGTTGCAGGCACCATGGAATTTTTTGAATGGATGCATCTGGGAGAAACCCCTATATTGTAAGGCCTCTGAGGCTAAGCTATGCCTAGGTCCATCAAAGCTTCCTGTTCTTGCCCAAGTGGTAGCTGGAAGCTTCCTTTCTGAGCCAGAAGCTAGGTGGAGTTAGGCCAAACTCAGTCTCAAAGCATTTTAATAGAAGCTGTTCTCCTAGGTGTATCAAATTCAGGTGTTTGCAAGGTCACTGCAAGACAGTTAGAACTCCCAGAATGGTGAATTAGGGCATTTGCAGTCAAGAAAATCTAAAAATTCCATTCTTATTTATTTATTTATTGTCTTGGGCCCACCATTAAATCTGTCTTCTGGCCTTGTCCTTGAAGCTGCCCCAGTTACAGCTGCAGGCTCTTTGCAAATACAGTAATACCTCGGATAAAGAATGCCTCGGATAACAACTTTTTTCTGATAACAAATGGAAATTTCTAGGTATAGGGCTGCCTCGGATAACAAATGTTTCATAATGCCTTGCAAAAAAAGTACCCTGAATGCATTGCAGGATGCATAGTTTATGGAGGGTTGAGAGGAATTGGAGCGTGTGTGTTTTTCATGGTGTTTTGGACATGTTTTGCTGAGGGATTTGGACCTTTCGAACTTGGTAAGATAGGGAGCTAGTTTTTATTAATCTTTGCACTGCCTTTCTTTGCATTTTTGGCTGGAAGAGGCTAGGGTAGTCTTGCTGGTTTTATTTCTCCATCTTTGCAGTCTTTTTTTCAGTGCTCTGTTCTAATAATGATTGCTATTATATATTTATTTGCTTTTATCTGTAGCCCATCTTGCTCCTGTTCTATGCTATTGTCATATGTTGTTTACTATAGTGTTTTTATTTATATACTTGTGCTTATCTGTTATATTGTATTTTACTGTTTATGGTTTGATTTCTGTTCCGTTTGTAAACCGCCCAGAGTAGCCATGTAGCTAGATGGAGCTGTATATAAATTTAATAAATAAATAAATAAATAAATAATGGGCTGGGTTTTTCTTCCTGCTTATGTTTATTTGTTTGCATTTTCCCCATTGTACTTTGGGTGGGAACAGGCTGGGGTAGTCTTGCTGGTTTCTCTTGTCCATGTTTGCATTGCACTGCAGGGGGGTGTTCTGGAGGGGGTTCCAGCACTGCAAGCCTTTAAAGTGCATTTTATAAAGAGGTCTGGAAACCCACCCACCCCAGCCTTTTGCCTTTTTTGCGGACCTCCAGAATGGATTAATTGGTTTCTCATTCATTTCAATGGGAAACCACGTTTCGGATAACAATTTTTTTCGGATAATGAATTGCCTCAGAACGAATTAAATTCGTTATCAGAGGTACCACTGTATCTGAAAATACGCACATAATTGCCACAAACATAAGCAAGGATTGGGAGGGAGTGTCAGCAAAAAAAAAAAAAAAGGCAGAAAGTGGTTCAGTTCTTCTCAGTGTGCCCTTTATTAGACCAGTAATCAAGATGAATACCAAGTTCCTAGTAATCAATATATAGCAGGGTAGCTTCAGAAATGCAGCTAATGGGTCCAATATCCAAAGTCTGATGGGCAGACAAATTTAATGGCCAATAAATTTGGGTGAAGGAATATATAACTATGGGACAGAAGCCGGACTAAAGACAGCACAGAGCTCCACCCTTAAGATAGCAAAGTAGAATCATAGAATCATAGAGTTGGAAGAGACCTCAAGGTCCATCCAGTCCAATGCCCTGCCATGCAGGAACCCCCATCATAATATTTCTGACTAGACATGGGCACGACTCGGTGAAATCCTCGTTTCCGTTTTCCTTCGTCGTTTCCGTTACGTAACGAGGAACGGTAACGAGAATTACTCCGCTCCAGCTCGAACCCGACCCGATAAAGATAAATTGGGTCTGATTTTTCATTGTCGTTCATGGCATCGCGGCGATTGCGCGATGCCAAGCAGCACAGAAAAAAGTTTTAAAAATTAAAAAAACCCGATTCCCGCCGGCCATAAAAGCAGGCGAAAATATGCCTGCCTGAGTGAGGGCACCTACCAGAGAGGGGTGGTTTCTGGGGGGGTCCCCGGCCTTCCCCCCCTCCTGTCCTGGGCTGCTGGTACCAGGCTGGGGGGGGCATCCTTGTCGTCTCCATTTGCCATGCGGTGGGGGGGATCCAAAATGGCGACCGCAATATTTTTTTTTAAATTGTGGTCCAAAAACCCACCAAAGCACAACAGAAACATGTGAAAATTAGGTATTTTCAATGCCTGAAATTAGGTATTTTAACTGCCGGAATTTTTATAGTAGCAGCAGTGGGTTTTTCTTGCAACTAAACATCTCCATTGATTTTTATTTTTTTATTATTATTTTTTACACCTGTGCACGCGCAATGATGGGCTGGCCATGGGATGGGACCATGCAAATTTTTGGAGCCATTCCACCAATCGCATGGCCAGGTTTTGCTGAGACTTCTGGATGTGCCAGAGAGGGCATAAAAAGCCCACCAACCCTAACCCTAACCCTAACCTTAATCCTAACCCTAACCCATACGCCAGTACACTGTCTTCTTAGTGGGCCAGAGGCACCCAGAGGTGCAGCCCACTAACCCACCCTAACCTTAACCGTTACCCTAAGCCTAGCCCTTACCCTAACCCCAACTCTAACCCAGATTCGTACGCAAGTACACTTCCCTTCTTAGTGGGTCAGAGTGATGCACCCAGAGAGGTGCCTTCAACTCCAGAGACCCACTCCCTCCCTCCCTAAGCGTAACCTGTACGCCAGTACGCCAGTACGTTTTCCTTCTTAGTGAGTCAGAGAAGCGCCAACAAGGATCCTCTGACACACTAACCCCCCACCCTAACTTAATGTTCTTAGTGAGACAGAGAAGTGCCGACGAGGTTTCCTGTCACACTAACAACCCAACATAATGTAAACTGTATGGTACGTGGCGGCTACACGTTACGCTTCCCTTCCCTTCTGGGTCAACTCAGAGGCACCCAGAGAGGTGCCTTCCAGAGCCCACCCTAACCCCTACCCCTAAACCACTGTACAAACGACAGACGACAAACGGAAACGACAAATTTTTGAAAAATTTCACGACAAACGGAAACGATCCGAAACGGGCCCGTCCCGACAAACGACAACTCGAAACGTAATTATTTATGGTCGTGCCCATCTCTATTTCTGACAGATGGCCATCCAGCCTCTGCTTAAAAACCTCCAAAGAAGGAGACTCCACCACCCTCCTTTGGGGCAGCATCTCCCACTGCCAAACAGCTCTCACTGTCATGAAGTTCTTCCTAATGTTCAAATGGAATCTTTTTTCCTGTAGTTTGAAACCTTTGCCCCGAGTCCTAGTCTCTGAAGTCATGGAAAACAAACCTGTTCCCAGGAGAAAAGTGGGGTAAAAATCTTCTAAATAAAATAAATAATAAAATAAATAAATAAAAACGCAAAGTCTGTGTAGCCATGTATGGTAGATTCACGTATCTCACATTTCTCTCCCTCCCCAAACATGCTGAAACCATAACAAATCTGAGAAGTTGGGGACTTACCTTATTACTTTTTTGTTTGTTAGACATAAATGCCATATTATCATACTGCTTTGATGTGTGATCCCATTGTCCCAGAATATATATGTTGGTGATGCCACCTTCTCCCCCTAGTGGAGACATATGGTGCTGCCTTGGGCATGATCCTTTATACCAGGCCTACCCAGCAAGTAGACCGGGGGCTACGAGTAGCCCGTGAAGGGTTCAAAAGTAGCCCGCCAACCATCAATATAAAATGTGAGGGGATAAGTTCTCCACCTCTACCTCCCACACCCCAAGGACCACCACTGCCCCAGCAAAGCTCTGGGTCTGCCAGCTCACTGTCTCAGCTGAGCAGGGCAGTTCAAGGGCCATGGCACAGTCCCCTGCTCTCCCTACCGGCCAGATGATCGGCGTGCCATTGTCTCGTGACCAATTGAGTTGTTGGTGGAGAGCGGAGCAGAGGGGAGAGGAGGGGACAGCAAGGGCGGGGTCATGGGTGTATCCACCTCCTTTGCGTGGTGACATCCCCCTCGCCCCCCCCGGAGAATTCTTTCCTCCCATCCTCCCATCCTCCTCTTCCTTCTCCCCCTCCCACCGCCACAGCTGCCTCACAGAGACTGTGACCTGCCGCTCCTCCTGCTCCCCTTCTGAGCCATTCCCTCCTCCTCGCACCGCTGTGGTGATGTGATTACCCCACTGCTGGCTTGGCCCATCACAGCTGCACAGAGAACATGGCAGAAGTGAGTGAGAGCTATGGGCGGTAGCAACCATGGCAGCGAGGGGGCTGGAAGTGAGAAGGGGGAAAACAGGAGAAGTAGAGGCAAGTCAGGCCCCGGGGCGGGTTGAGAGGGAAAGTGCACCTTTTTCAAAAAAGTCTTCCAGCAGCCTGGGCAAGCGGAAGGGATGATCTGCGCAAGCATGCACGTGCCTTCCTTGCACGCGTCCACACCGACTCGAGCGGGTGTAAGGGAAGCGTGTGCATGGTCAGCCTTACCATTGGAATGCATTAAAATATGTTCCCTCCAGAAATGATTAATTGATTTTCAATGTGTTCCTATGGGAAACCGCTGCTCTACTTACTATTTTTTTTACTTATGAGCATATGCTCAGAACAGAAAAAATTCATAAGTAGAGGATTTCGTGTAGTAGCCCTCAGACACTTTCTTCTGGAAAAAGTAGACCTCGGCCTATTCAAAGTTGGACAGCCCTGCTTTATACATTTTTAAAATGATTTTTTAACAATTGAGTAGACTCACCTGATCCGTTGGACGCATTTTCACGAAAATTGTGGATATGCTGCTTAGTGATATGCATGTGTATTTTTGCACAGGCCAAATTCGAATTAAAAAGAAAGACATTTCATCCATGTGAACACAGCCAAAAATGAAAACTTACAGTTGACTTTGACAATTTTCCTTAGATGGTGCCAGGCATTTTTGGTTCGACCGAGTGGTACAGAATTGTGGCTTTTAACACAGGTGATTACGAAAAAGGTAGAAGCCTTTGCAATCCAGATTTATCGAAGGACGCTAAGAATTTGAGACCAAAGTAGGAGAAGCACTAAAGAGCAGAATGGATAAAAAATGAGACATCACCAAAAAAAGCAAAAGCAAAGTGTTCTGCTTATATACCGCCCCATACTACTTCAAGTAGTCTCTGGGCTGTGTACAGTTTTAATTACAGTATGCAGGCTACACATCCCCCCCCCAGCAAGCTGGGGGTACTCATTTTACCAGCCTCAGAAGGATGGAAGGCTGAGTGAACCTTGAGCCGGTTACCTGGGATTGAATCCCAGGTCGTGAGCACAGTTTTACCTGCAGGACAGGCATTTAACCACTGTGTAATAGGCAGAAAACTGGGATGATTTGGCCACATTTAGAAAAACAAGGTGCAGGGGTATTGTTGTTTTGTCTGCAAACTGGATTCCCACCGCCCCAGCTGGTCGGTTATGGAGTCTGCCACGTTTCTGTGTACCCCCCTTCCCAACCAAGCCGAAGCCAAGTGGTTCGGTCATAAGACAATGGGTGGGTGCCTGGTGACTGGCAGCTAGAGATGGGCACGAAACGACGAATTTTCCGTTACCGTTAGTCATTCCGTTACGTAATGGAACGAAGAACAACAATTTGGACGGGCTAGGCTTGAACTGAACAGAACCAAGAAAATTTACTTTGGTTCTCTTCGTTTCCGTTACTGGCCTGGCCGCCCGATGGATGGAAGGATGTCCTCCTACCTGCTGCTGCTGCTGCTGGCCTTCCTGGTCCAGTGACAGTCTTCCGGCTTCCGGCTTCGGGGGCGGAGTTGAGAAGGGGCTGCCATCCGGTCGACGCGCGCGGGGGCCGGATCAGAGCCCCCTCTTGCTGCCCTTCCCCCATAGCCTGACAGCCCGGTGGGCTGCAGGCTGTGGGCAGGGTCGGGAAGGAAGGGGCTGAGATCCAGTCTCCATGCGCGGAGGCAGGATTGGAGCCCCCTCTCGCCGCCTTCCGCCCCACAGCCTGAGGGGGGAGAGGGGGCTCTTTAAACTTTTTTCCTGCTCCCGATCACTGGTCATCAGGAGGGGGGAAGAAGATTAGTCTAAAGATCCCCCTTATCCACTCCACACCAATCTTCCCCCCTCCTGATGACAGGGCCGAGCAGGCGCTTAGCGCTGTCATGGGGAGTGGGGAAAATGTTTAAAGATCGGGGTTTCCCCCCTTTCACAGCTGTGAGGTGCTGGCTTGGGGCCAGCACCTCTCAGCTGCTGTGGGCTGGCTTCCCTGCACCCCGTTACCCCAGCAAAGGAGGTGCAGGGAAGCCAGCAAGGAGCAGCTGAGAGGTGGGGTGGGAAAAATAGGCCTCCCATCGGGAGGGGGGGAGATTAAAGACCCCTCTCTTTCCCCCTCCCCACGGCGTGGGGGAAAAGAGGGGGCTCTGTAACTTACCTTCCCCCCTCCTGATGACCCGTTTACTTCTGGGTTCCTGGCCCACACTACAGCTCTAGTGTGTGTGTGTGTGTGTGTGTGTGTGTGTGTGTGTGTTTGTTTAAAGCAACTGCTCGGCACTTGGTTTTTATTTATTTATTTATTTTATGATTTTTAGGGTGCTGACCGGGGCACCCCTGGGGCCCCATAATTTTTATTTTTTTTCAAGCACCCGCTGTGTGTCCCCTGGGGCTGGGCGGGCCCTTCTTTCACTTCCGGGTTTCTGTAGCGCGGGGCTTTTTTGTTTTGTTTGTTTTTTATTTTCTTTCAGTGCCCACCGCAAGGCCCCTGGGGCCCCCTCAAAGCTGGGGATTTTTATTAAGATTTTTAAAGATATTAGGGTGCCAACCAGACCACCCCTGGCACCCTGTCGGTGCTCCTTTTATTTTTTATTTTAATTTTAATTTTTTTTATTGCCAACCAAGCGCTACCGTCATTGGCTGATTTTTTTTTTTTTTTACTGTGATCAAGCGCTACCCGGACCAGCACCAAGTAGGAGGCATTTGAAACTATTCTTCCCCTCTCCTATGGGAAACTTATCTTCCCCACCCCACCTCTCAGCTGCTCCTCGCTGGCTTCCTGCACCTCGTTTCCAGGGGTGCAGGGAAGCCAGCAGAGCACCAGAGAGGCGCTGGCTTGGGGCCAGCGCAGAGCAGCTGCGAGGTGCTTGCTGGGGGAGCTCTTTCCCCCACCCCCACAGTGGCTGGAGGGAAGATTAAGCCCACTCCTTCCCCCAGCCACAGTTGCACAAGCACCACACACACACACACGACACGACACGACACGACACGACACGACACGACACTACACACAAAACGAAAAATGAATAAATGAACAAACGAAATGTAGTTTTTTGAAAAATGTCACGACAAACGAAAACGAACCAAAATGGGTCCTGTAACGAAAACGAAAAACCGAAACGTCATTTTTTTCTATTCGTGCCCATCTCTACTGGCAGCTCTTTTGTCTACCAAGACTGGAAGGGACAACAAAACCCATATCACCTGGTGTGAAACCTTAAACCTGCTTCCCAGAACTGGCTCCACGGTGCTCTTGCTCTAGCCTGGAGCTTGCTTTCAACCCAATGGCTTCTGGCCATGATTGCGGAGTCAATTGCTCAGCCCATTTGTAAGATTTGAATGGTCTAATCAAGGTGTCGCCCATCCTTGTCTTCGTGGGATGGAGTACGGATTATTTGTGTATACCAATCATTCAAGGTAAAATACAGTGGTCCCTTGCCCATTTGCAGTTCATATACTGCAGTCCCGCTATATCGCAGGACCACAGTATATGAAAAAAGACCCCCTGGGGTAAGGGGGGAGGGCCTGTCAGAGGCCTCAGAAATGACTTCTGGTTCACGGGGAGGCCCTTTTGGGGACTCCAAAAGACCAAGAAAGGCCCTCGCAGGCCCGTTTGGGGGCAGCTCCAGGCTGGGGGTAAGTACAAGAGTCCCCAGCTAGGCGCCCCAGGCCCAATCTGACCTGCATCCGCATATCGCGGATTTTCAATTATCGTGGGTCGGGTTGGGTCCCTAACCCCCACAATAGGCCGGGGGGGGTCACTGTGCTGTCCACTAGGAGGAAGCAGGAGAGCTTTTCTTGATGGAAAAACTTGAGAGACAGGAGAAGACACCATTATTCCAAGTGATCGCCTCCAAAGTAATATAGCCACAATGATGAGACAAGGAGGAAGAAGAGGAAGTAATGATAAGCACCGACCCCAGATGCATTTGTACCTCCTTTTGTACAACGTCAAAGCTCACATTGCTCAAAAGCACACATGATGTGTATCAGAAGCTGCTCATAAAGGAAAGTTTTCCATTTATTTATTTATTTATTTATTTATTTATTTATTTATTTATTTATGTTTATAC
The DNA here is from genome assembly GCA_023846285.1 of Phrynocephalus versicolor. Lineage (NCBI taxonomy): Eukaryota > Metazoa > Chordata > Lepidosauria > Squamata > Agamidae > Phrynocephalus > Phrynocephalus versicolor. The sequence goes on along the minus strand of JAHTLZ010000268.1, from coordinate 3,058,339 downwards.
CGGGCGGTTAACAATGGCAGTAAACAAGAACAAATATCAAACATACTATACAACCAACAGCAGAGGGAAAATAAAATAAGATAAAAAGAATAAAGAAAAATAATTGACAAGATAATCGCATTTTCCTCTATTGCAGCATGGAGAAAAAAAGAGAGAGCCTTTCAAAATGAAGGCTAAGAGGGGATGTGATAGCTATGTTTAAATATTTGAAAGGATGTCATGTCGAAGAAGGGACTGGTTTGTGTTCCATGGCTTCAGAGACTAGGACTCGGGGCAATGGTTTTAAACTACAGGAAAAGAGATTCCATTTGAACATAAGGAAGAACTTCATATGGTTAGAGCTCTTTGGCAGTGGAAGATGCTGTCCCAAAGGAGGGTGATGGAGTCTCCTTCTTTGGAGGTTTTTAAGCAGAGGCTGGATCGCCACCTGTCGGGGATACTTTGATGGGGGTTCCTGCATGGCAGGGGGTTGGACTGGATGACCCTGGAGGTCTCTTCCAACTCTAGGATTCTATGATTCTAGAGGAGAAAACCCTTTGGCTTGTTGTCATCCAACCCGATGAACTATATTTCCTGGATGAAACCATTTCAGCCGATCATCTCATGTTGGGATTGAAAAAAGGAGAAAGATGGAAAAGTCCACTCAATGATTAAGATCTGCATCAAGAACTGGGAAGAAAAGAAAAGAAGATGTTGCACAACTGATAAACTTTCTTTTCTTTTTCTTTTTCTCAAATGTTCTTCACATCGCCCAGAGCCGGAGAGAAAAGCTCATTTGCTTCATCCAAGAACTCCAAAAAGGCAAAAGAGTTGTGGGGTGGGTGGGTGGGTTTTAAGGGCAGGGGGGGGTAGGTTTGAAGAGAAGCTGCATTCACTAATTATACATGCTGAAAAGATTCTGGTTCAGCAGCAAGATGATCCTTCTGATATGGTAATCCTCCCCCCCCCGCCCCGCTTGGTGTCGCTCAAGCCCACCCAACCCCCTCTTGTCTCCCTCGACACACACACACACACACACACACACACTTTTCCCAACTGTGCGAGACAATAAAAGTTGCAGCCACAAAGGATGTAAAAATGGGGGATGCTGGAGAAGGGGGCTTAGCCTGAACACATGGCCGGCTCTTCTTGCCCTCCCCATGCACCCCCCCCCGGCCTTCCTCATCTTGTGGTTGTTCTTTTGTGGGTTGGCGGGTTGGTATCCTGAAGTCAAAACCCCTGAGCCTCCTCCCCGCCCCTGTCTGTAGATGACACTCCAGTACCCCTCTCTTTGCATTCATGAATAAGTCAGTGTGCGGCGGACAAAATAGAACTAATCTTTTCTGACAGAATTGTTCAGTTTTTGAGAAGGGAGGCTTTGAGCCAATCCAGCAGGCGATTGCAGGGGGACCCAGGGAACAATGGGGTGCCGTCTCAGGCTGCTGTCCCTCGTTGTTTTACAAAAACTACACACACACACACACACACACACACACACACACACACACACACACAGAGGGGGGGAGGGAGACGGGCGGGGGAGGGAACAGTCAAATAGACCAGCTTTGAGAAAATAAACAGAGGAAAATAAGTCCGGAAGGCTCACAAAAGTCTTATAAAGTGTGGCAAGTCTTTTGTGGGTGTGTATCTGTGTGTAATCATTTTGCCTTGCTTTGTTTTAAAGAGATGCAGTAGTTCCACACACCCCGATTAACTCTCTCTCTCTCTCTCTGTGTGTGTGTGTGTGTGTATGCACACACATGCATAGGAAATGACAACATTAAATTGTCAAATCTCATTTCTTTCTTAATCATTTTTTTAAAAAAATAATCTTTCTCCTGCTTTTCTGTCTGCTGCCGTTGGTCCCGTTGCATTCTGTAGGGGAAGACGCCACCGTTCATTCCCAAACATTGCACCAAAGACTTGAAAAAAAGAGGTTTATTTGGGTTTTACAAAAAGCAAAACAAAGCAAAGAACAAAACAAAACAAAAACCTCCACCACTTCCATGCAAGGTGTGTCTTTTGCCAGGTACTCGGGAGAAGGGGAGGGCGGGCATCTAACCCATGCATGGGCGGAAGCCTAGATGTTAGCAACATGGTCCATGCAGCTGCAACCATTGCATTTCAAATTCAGTTTCCTCATAGGACGAGGGCTAATCCTGCCCTGGTAATTCCCTACAGCCAAACTCTGCCCCCTCCCTGAGTGACAGTGCAATGCAAAGACACTACCATGCTTATCTCGCCTTACCAGATGGCCGACTTGGATCAATGCACACATGCCACGATCAATGGGAGTGATAAAGAATTAGGAAAACAGTGGTACATGCTCCCAGAAAGCTTGTACACTGCATAATTATTTTATGATTCTACACATGGTTACATGTGATACTGAGGTCGAGAAGGAAAAGGATAATTAGAGCGGCAGCGAGAATTTTCCGTTCCATGTGCCACGTCGACAGTCAGCAGTTTTTGCTCTGTTAAATGCAATTCTTTTGCCGGATTGTCTGCATCGGGCTGTGTGTGCACTCGTGTGTTTAACATTTCTAGCCATTTATTTTCTCTATCATCCTCACACCCACCCACCCACACACACACACACACACACACACTGCTTCAAAATGAAAAGGGTAAACTCTTCCCACCAGATCCCAAGGGAACAGCAACATGTTCAAAGTAACTCACACAAACTTCTGGGGGGAAAGACTGGGGTTCAACTTATGTATGTTTTAGGGATCAACTAGATCCCGTGTGGTATAACGGACCGAGTGACAAACTAGGACTCAGGACTCTTCGGTTTGAATCTCATTGAAAACCTCGGGATGCATGTGGGAGCAGTAAAAACACTCCTTAAATACTGTACCTCACAAATGTCTTCTACCGTCTTTTCAGGAGAAAAGTCCACTCCAGTGAGATTTTGACCCCAACGTTTAAAAGAGAAAATATCTATACACAACATCAGGGATAGATTCAAGACTGAGATTTTGATCCTAACCTTCGGAAATGGTTCTCTTCTCAAACTTAAAAGAGTTGTGGTGCGTTTGAAGAAAGTTGGTGGAAGACATTTCAGTATTACTACACACAACTTCTTTCCCATCAGACGGCACACATTCTTTCGGTTCTGTCTCTCTGCTGGCTTCCTCACACCCTGGTATCCGCTGGGGATCAGTTCCAGGCCTTCCTGTGGATAACGAAAACCATGGATAAGAGAGAACACAACTCACCCGTCCCCAAAAAACTGCCATTTTGCGACAGTAGCTTGCTTTACAGCTGCTGTTTGTGACAGTAGCTTGCTTTGCAGCTGCTGAATTATTTATTTATTTTTTTCCTCTGACAACCACGGATAACTGAATCAGTGGTTAATGAATCAGTGGATGCGGGGGGTCCTACTGTATCTACAGGAGAGCGCTATATCTTTAATGATGTCTATATCACTGACTGGATGGCCAAGGGAGGTGATGCAACTGAGCCAAGAGCTAGGAGTTTGATTCCTCAGTGGCTCTCTTAGAAGGAAAGGCAACCTTTGTGGCCTGGGGCAGGTGGCACAGTCCCAGAGCACACACCCCAGGCGATCGGTAAACTACATCTGACTACTTTATGTCCAGAAAACTATGGGAAAAGCTGACTCATCGTAAGTGAGAATAAACTTGACAGAATGCCTTTATGATTTCTTATACTACTGCTATGGGAGAGTGCAGCAATGTTCTTGTGCTGGCGGAGCAAATCAGCGTTCTAGAAGGCAATTCTGAAAATGGGGCAACCCAAACTATAGATAGATAGATAGATAGATAGATAGATAGATAGATAGATAGATAGATAGATAGATAGA